>JAVYIG010005478.1:0-136055 GCA_035222895.1 Strongylocentrotus droebachiensis
TAGGGAGAGGAGAATGTGGATATATTGTGTGTGCGGGGCAAGCCTGAATCTGATGATTCTAAATCTGAATCTGTTCTGATCCGAGTCCTGACCCTCGGGTTCTAGGACTATTACTCCCTTTACAATCACCCCTGATCAGAAACCAGCGGGGACAATTGTCCCCAAAGGGCAATTACCGAAACAGAAAATTATCCCCCGGGTAATTAGAAGAAGAAGAAGAAGAAGGAGAAGAAATAGGAAGAAGAGAAGGGTGAGGGGGTGGAGGAATAGGGAATCAGAATAATGAGACGAACTTTAGTGGGGAGAGAAGAATACATAATAATAAGAAGGAAGAAGGAAAAAGCTAAAAAGGGAAAGGATATATTGATAACTTGACGGTTAGGGGAAAAGAGAGAAGAAGAAGAAGACGGAGAAAAAGAAGGAAAAACAGAGAAAGATAAACGATGATGAAAATAATTATTCTTTCTGAATCCACACCACCACCACTATCACCTTCACCATCACTTCCATCATCATCATCATCATCATCATCAACACTATTATCATGATTATTATCATTATCACCCTCATCACTATCAGCAGCATTATTATCATCACCACCAACCCCTTCACCGCAACCGACACTATGTTGATGATGATGATAATGATCATCATTATAACTATCATCATCATTACCATCATCGTAATCATCATTATCATTATTTCATCATCGTCATCATCATTATCATTACCACCACCACAACCACCACCACGTCCATTATCATCACTGATTTTTCAAGTAACACAGTTCAGAATCTGGCCGATTTTATTTTCTGAGTGATCTTCAATAATGTCAGACGGGTAGCGATTGGCGAACGGTGGACTCAGATGACTCAGATGACAAAATCGGGATAGCGCCATCTTCAATAAAATCAGTCAAGTTTTGGAATCTTACCACTACTACATGTACATCCACAACTAATACGACGACCACGACGACCACTACCAACACCACCAACACTACCACCACCACTATCGCCAACCTCGTCACCACCACCATCACCACCAACACTACCGTCACCACCTGCACTACCACCACCACCACAACAACAATCACCACCATCACTAGTACCATTTTTGTTTGAGACACCCCTTACAAAGATGGGCTAAATAGTTTTCTGAAGAAAAAAATTCGAAAGAAACTCCGTACCTTGATATATTTTGCCAGGATTAATGTTCACATGATAGGCCTACAGTCGTTATCTAACGAACACTTTGCCCATGTATTAAAATGAATAGTACTACTGTAGTGAACTTTACTCACACCGCATCTTCTCTGATACCAAACAATATCTTGTTCATCATACTGGTCCCATTTTACTGATGATATCACATCCACAAAAAGGTACATGTATTCCCGCCTTGAAATAGAATGATTGCTATCGTTATTATGACGTCATTCAAAATATATTGTTTAACATTACTCCTCCTCTAAGATGTAAGAATATTTATTGACACTTTCGGCGCTCAAAGAAGATTCAACGTTTTAAACACATTTATTTCCTTCTCATTTCTTCATTTATTTCATTTAAACAAAAAGAAAACAAATGGGAAAAGTATTGATGAAATAAAGAAAAGAATTGCAATGGCAAAGAAATATTTAATAAAATCCGTAATTAAAAATTAGAACATTACTATGAAAAACAAATTCGTGTCTTAAAGTCTACCTAGTCGGTTCTTTTCTAATTTCTACGAGTGTTAAACAATAAACAAGGTGCTTGAAAGAAGATTAGATTAGATTAGCTGCCGAGACCTGGTTCTTGAGAAAGATTGTGAATATATCAAGGAAAGAAAAGATAACAAATTAGGAAATGTTCAGAAAAGCAAGAGTAAAACCATCACTCATCGACACAATAAGAAATATTCAAATGCAATTTCCTTGTGACATATACAAAGAGGATAATCTAGATACTAGAAGAACAAAATATTAACAGAGAATTTTGATGGAAAGAGAAGCAGGGGACGGCAACGCCCTACATATTTGCAAAGCCTGCACAAATGGGCAACAAAAATGAGATAAGAAATACCATCTTTTTAATAATATCATATAATAGGCAGAAATGGAGGGCCATGACGACCGATGTCTGTAACACACCCGGCACTTGATGATGATGATGACGATGAAGATTTCCTACTCGCATCAAATGAATACGAAAATAATATGTTCATTGTACAGAGGAAAAATACGAGATTGCAGTGGACGTGGGTAGCATACCGCATAATAAAGTACAATTGTAATGCAAATCCAGAACAATGAGTGCCATTGTGATTACCTACTGTAGCTATATTATGAAATGCTCTTTGTATGTTATCTACTTAAGAAATATCGAATACCAAAATAGTTAATCTGACAATTCTTTACAATATTATATTAAATTGGTATTTGTTCAATATATATAATTTTGTATTTTTATAGCTACCTGTCAATCAGTTCGAGAACATTACAATAACAAATAGACATGGTATATCAGATTATGCATCGGAAGTCATGATACAAATGTATTTCAATCATTTAAAATTTAATTTATTTATTTAACTTTCATGGGTTGTATTGATATTGTCAGCTAATAGCTGATTTTCAAAGGAGTCCAAGCGTGTGAGAATAATATGACTCGAGGGAGAGAGAGGGGTGGAGAAATAGAGAAAGGGGAGAGAGAGGGAGAGAGAGAGAGAGAGAGAGAGAGAGAGAGAAGAGGGAAACTAGAGGAAAATGGTGTTTGTCAAGTAATGTCATCTTTTTTTTCTAGCTTGCAAGGGATATTGAATTCATAATGAATACTTAAAAATATAATATTAAATCGATGTGATGGAGGGATGGAGGCAATAATGGTCCTCATAATCTACACAGTAATATTCCTTCGTTGTATGGACAACGATGAAATGTGTATCATATGTATTGCAACCAAGACTATATTATTATAAATGGTCCTACCACTACAAAATATGTGTGCACCATCCTATACTGTTATTTCGTCGTCCAAAGTATATCGTGATATAAATATCAATAACAGTGTCTATAACACTCAAAATTTACACTAAAATAACGAACATTGAAATATATCTTGAGAGTAAACGATTGACAAGTGAAATGCTAAATTGATCAATGATATCATACTACCTATAATTCTCTATCTCTCTAAATACTTTTGTATAATGGTCTATGATATCGCTGGTGGAACAATTGTTGGTTTATAGTCTTCAAGCACACACTCTATTCGAAAACTATACAACATTTTCTCTGCTCGAAGTTTACATAAGCTTGACAACTTCCGTATTCTATTAACAGATACAAAATAAGTATTGTAAATATTCCAGTGTCTATGAAAGCATAGTCTAAGTTCAGTATAGCTCATATCCCGTATTATGTGATGTGGTTGCCAAGGTGGAGCGTCGGCAAACTAACAGATATTACGTTCAAATTATCTCATCTAAAATTAATATCTAACCAATAACCAAAATTCATGTTCATAACTATAATAGTATAGGCCTACACATTCTATCAGCATTAGCTAAACGTAAATTGATATAAGGTTAGCTCTGAGCACTTTCAATCATGATAATCACTTTAATCAGTCATTTCTAGCAGGATTCTAGAAGCCAGGATCGATGGAGTATTGTGGGTTTCTACAAACGCATCTTGATCCCCGGGCGCACTTCTCTCCGTTGTATTTATAACATCCCATACGACCACAACACGGAGTCTTACCAGTGGGGCTACACGAATCTCCTTGTGGTACACAGGTCTGTCAATCAAAAATAGTGAAACATTGAGATAAATATCGACGAATGACAACTTCTTGTGTTGTATTAAAGCAAGATAATAGACTTTGAATTGAATTTATGCGTAATCAAGGATTATAAAAAGCGAGTTTATTATAAGACGTTAGGAACAACAACAAGTTGATAATCGTTCAAAATGGCATTCTTGCCCTGTTAAGTAATGTCGATTTCTTCTTATTCGCTGCTGTGTAAGCAGCCCTATAAGGTTTACAATCTTGCATGGACAATAGGAAAATATCAGTTAAAGCCCCACTGCACTACTTATAGCTACTTGCGCCCTCTATACATCCAACAATGCTTTAATAAGCAGTACCCGTTGATCCCCCATGAAGCCTTTTTCTTATGTCAATTGAGAGCTGATTTGATGAAATAACCAATTGCCAATGACCTTGCAGTGAGGTCTAATCCCTCCATGCCAAAGTAGTGCAGAGGGGCTTTAAAGGTAGATTATGACAGAACAAAAGTAAATGCGAAATGAGCTGATGATCACAAGACGGCGGGCGAGGGAAATATATTAGAGGTCAGTATATACTCACGTATATTGGTCTGTTGTATGTAGGTTTACTGGCTCTCCTGTTTTGAAAATAGGCTTCCAATATTTTTTTGATAGTCGATGGGGAGGCAGACTGGAATTCCTGAATACAAAATGAAACCATGAGAATGTTACAGTTCTACTTGTAAAATATGTTTTAATTTCAAAAGAACGCATTTCCTTTACTTTTTATGTAAGGAGGTGAGGATCTTAGCACGAAACGTTTGACGAAAAGACTGTAACGGTACAAGGGTTATTAAAGTAGATATTCGTTGATTTTAAAAACTAACTTATTGTGGCGTAACCGGTCTCTGCCGGGGTAGCGTTCTGCCTTGCAGTCTGTCAAAACCCGGTCCACGCTCTCGACAATCTAATATATCTCTCAGTGGGCTCTCACAAAAGTATATCGTGTAAGAAATAACGTGGACTAGCTCTCATTTTACTCACTCCCGCAATCACTGAATGTCTGACAGGAACTCAAGAAACAACACTTGCACAGTATATCTGCAGTTCAAGTAACTTTACTCGTTCCTGGTAACGGATCGACCTGTCGCTACGACAGGTCAACACACAACTGACTGACATCTCACGATGTCCACATATATATTTCACAATTAACTATAACGCCCTCTACGTCTTACTTGATTACTGGACTAGTTATGCTACATTATTTTCATTATTGCAAAGTTGAAACTTTGATTCGACAATGTTATCAAAGTTCAAAGCTTGGAAACATTCGAAGTAATTATTATTATAAATTACAAAACACTTAAATACAGCCCCGGCATAGCACCCGAAGAGCTCTCCAAGCGCTGCTGAGATGTGTGAGATCACAGTATGGACATGATTTGCACAAGCAGACGATGTCCCATGACATCTCACTCATTTTCAGTGCCTGTGTTTTCATCTTCTCTTGAGTTCTTTCTCTTACTTCCCTACCGTCAGGCTAAATGTATAATCTATTGCCTCACTCTAAACCCCGCGCATGGTTTTATTTTGATGACAAATGCAGCGATACAAAAATAAAGGAATCTGTCGCTTGTAAACAAAATAAGACGCCATTGTATATTCAGCTGCACACACCGCGGTATGTTCGGCGTCTCAAGAGGGAACAAATGCCGTCCTTAATATCATTCCGGGGAGTTTTGAATTTGAAAGTCTGGTTTCTTTGATCGTTAATTAATCCCTATTCTGTGTATTTACAAGCAAAAGATTTTAGTTATCAGAATCGGGTCATTTCCCCTTTTGAATTGTTTGACATGCCCTTACATTTATATACACTAAACTCATTATAATTTGACAAATAATAGCTTTGCAATTATGTTCATTCTTTATGGGATGTCGTCTGCTTGGGCAGTATTGGTCCATATAGTGACGTCATTAAAACATCGTTATTTTCCGGCGAATCTCTCGTATATCCCAGCTGCTATGGAGGTGGTTGTAGTTTTATTTTTATAAATCACCCGATATGTAGTTGACCTCAAAGTTGTACGATTGCCATCTGTTAGCTTACCAGTTTATAGTAATACATTGGTTGACATATTTGTGATTTTCTTTGAATTTCACCTTTAAATGAATGAATGAAGAAATAAAAGGAGGCCAGTTGCAATAATTATAACGCGGGTATATAAATCGTTTATCACTTCTTATTTTCCGTATGTTCTTATCTTTATTAGAAGACTTACAATACACTATTTTTAAAACAAACTGACTACTATATTGATGGAGAGGAGTGGACATCTATTTTCAAAAGATTCACATTAGGGGCATTACGCATAGTGCGTATAGGCCTAATCCACAACACAAAAGTGATCGAATATCTTTCGCGTAGATTTCAATTTCAAAAGATTCCATTACAGTTATACAATACGTATAAAAAAGGACCCTCTTTGAAAATATGCTCTGAAATTATAACTTCATTATATCTGCATGATTTTTATTACATAATTGCGAGATTTTCTTAATTAGCCAGTGTTCACTCAGGCGTAAATATTGTCAATTCTTTAAGTGCAATCCGATTGAATAGACCTTCATCCATAATCTCTAAAGGAAAAACCATGCAGATATGCTGAAAAGATAATTTGAGGATTTTTCTTGAATTTTCCATTTTTAATAGCACTTTTTATACGCACTGTAGAGTACAACCATTGTATTTTACCTCAACGTCTAGTGTATCTCCTGATGTCCTTACACACCGCTTAGCTGCCACAGCACCATGGTATGTAGCTAGTACACACAGCATGACCAGCGTCAAGCATGTAGTATAGACTCTCCATGTGACTGGTGCCATCGTATATGTCACGTGATGAGTATGGAATCTACCAATCAAATGGCTCTAAAGTTGGATAAAAAGACAAGGGTTTAAAGACGTCATAAAACGATTTCAAATATCAAGGAATTGCTTATATCACAACGAGAAAAAGATTGAGCGATGGAAGGGATGTAAACAAAAATATTTTGTTGATTACGGAAGGGGTAGAGGCATGTTTTAAAATAAATAAAACAAAATTGAAGTCAAATTGGAATTTCTGGGATCCAAGATCATACAAAACTTTAAAAGATGAAGTAAAACAAACATACACCGAAAGATGAGAGTGATGATGCCTTTTATCATCTCATGTTTTCCATTTTGTTGCATGTATAGTGCATCGTCACAGCCATAATTTTCTTAGAATGACAGAATAAAAAACAAAGGCAATCTGTAAACCACCTAAAGGCACGTCTTAAGTTTTGACCGAGTCATTCATCATCAAGTGAGATGACCATCCTAAAGGGAAGAACTACAAACACAGGTACATAGTGTAAAACTATAACCGCTTTTCTTAACAATCAATTATTCATTTGAACGTTTCGTTTTTCTTGACGCACAGCGATCCCTAAACCGCCCACAAACGTAATTTACATAATTCGAGCTATTTCCACAACTCGAGTGTCAATCGGCCCTCCGATCCGCGTTGCTACTCGATCGCCGTACGGACGTCTGTTTTCCTGTATGAAGTGACCATTAGATGAAGTGAAGTACCACATGGACACGAAGAAGAGCTTTCAGCGAATGAATACCACGGACCTATTTCAAGATAAGACTGATATTATATTCACCCTAGGGCGTTCTTGTTTTCTCATAACTAATACACCGAGGAGTACTTTCAATCAAGGTTTCTGCTGATATAGATGTTACCTGCTTGGACACAACCCATGTCAGGAAGGGCATAGAGGGGTCAATGGAGAGTTGAAGTCACAACCACAACAACATCAGCATACGAGGCTAGGTAGGGGCTGGGGTCTGGGGGCTGCAGCCCCTTCCCCTAAAACTTTGAATTAACAATGTTAATTGGGTCAACTGTTACCACTTGTTCAAAAGCGTAATGGTCTTCTCACAATTGTTATATCTTTCTTTGGTTTGGTTTGGTTTTATTTTCCGTAGAGAAATTCAAATACATACAAGAATACAAGCTACAAATAATACAAATCAAGAATTAAAAAACGGCTGGAAAGCTCTATTCAGAGCCATTATTAAAATGGCTCTGTTCTTCCTAGAGGTCTTCCTGGAGGTCTTGGTAGATATATTATTTAAAAGACAAATTACGTTTTTTGTTTTTATTTTATGCTCGCGAACAAATTGAAAAACTATCAAACGTTGATATCAGACAACAGACGTCATCCCTATATACGTCTACGACCAAGAATACGAGAATATCCGGGGCCCCATAATTATCATCTTTCAAATCTGAATTACAAATAGTCTGACGTAAATGAAACATGCACCATTCGTATTACATTTTATTGGATAGAACAAATGAATGTTTCATCATATGAAATTATTATATCATCACTACTGATGACCTATAATAGCCAACGTTACAATATTCATAAATCTAAATTGCAAAATATTATTGAGAAGGAAATCTAATCCACTTTCTCGAACGGTTGCAATCTCTGATCTTATAAAGCGAATGCTAAATATATTCATATACTATGATCCGGTATCGATGTTTCATTTAACCCACTTACTACACAGAGGTAACTGAAAGGCTCCCAAGCATAACAGGGGGCGGGGAGATTTTGGATTTGAATCCAGATTGTGCCCTGTTATTTGTTTGTAGAAGTGTAGATCATCGAAAGGGACTTGATTCGATTCAGGTAAAATAAATAACCGTCACTTCGAACCACTAAACAGCAATCAATTGAATTGTGATACTGATTATAATAATTGAAGCGAAATCAAATTAAAAACATTTATATTGTTAAATTTTTTATTGTTTTGCATTTTATGTTTGCAAACTTATTTGTTTCTTTCGTTGTAAATGTTGTAATATTCTAATTTACCATGTCTAGGAGAATTTCGAATTTTGTTTTTCGGTTTTTTATTTTTTCTTCCTCATGTCTTTTACATGTCCTTTTCTCTAAGCGCCATGAGCACCGAAAGGTGGACCTGTGCGCTATACAAGTAGCCACTATTATTATTATTATTCTTGTATTTCACTCCCAACTAATCAGTGTAAAATGAACATTGTTGCCTTGATAAAGAACAGAGGGTTATCAATAAAATCAACGAAATGGCGTAAATATTCATAATTGAATGATAAATACAAATAAAACTAAAACAACAAACAACAACAGTGTTACAACAGCAATCATTTCGGAGCATTTTCGAGTCCCTCAAACTCACAAACTCTGTTTTCGAGGAATTATGACATCTTGACATTTATAGTGGCTGTAGCGAGGTCGACTACAAAGATAAATTCTGGGACAAAGGTTTCTACAGGAATTTGTAACTTTTATGATTGGAGTAAATCTTGCTTCGTTGTACTCCATACCATTCCATTCCGTGAAAACTGTGGAATAATGGCACAGTACCATAAATACAAGTACATCAAAGCATCATCAAATTCATAGCAATAATACAGTCTCTTGGTGAAACTCATATAATACATTGTGTTATGATCTTTATAACCTATTAAAATAACCTCAGTTACTATTGGCTTTACATAAATTACAAACAGACACTACGAGTATCTCAAGTAGATTTAACTATATACATGTAGCTTGAATAAACAAAGAACTAAACAATAATAAATTTAAAGATTCTATTAATAGTGATTCAGCACTCTCATAATTTACTTTCAAAGTATCAGCAGTACCTTCACTGTTATTCATGTTCTTAGTACAAGGTCAAATGTACATACATCATATTAACAGCATAGGCTTTTTTTCTTACATAATGACGTCGTACATGACATACTAACATCAACATTCTCTCAGTATGAAGTCCAAAACACACACACTAATTTCCACTTTATGTTTTGACAATTCATAAAAATACATTAAATATACAACAAAACTAACCTCTTTGCCTGCCTTTATGACAATAATATGGCTCAAATCCCCATGATGCGCTGGCAAAAAGGGGATCCTTGAACCTCAACACAGCCAAGTTCATGTTGACTTCTGAGTGTGTATCAAGTGCACAGCAATATATGGTGCTTTGTTAGACACATTGCCTGAGGAATTGCTATAACATACTATGCATGTAGTCATGTCATGCATCAATGGTACGATAAACAAATGACTTGAGTGATAAAGCAACTTCAAGTGCACTGTCACAACATTTATGGCCCGAATTCACAAAGGAGGTTTGTGTGCGTCATATGACGCGTTTTGTCGTATTTCTGACCAAGGTTTGTTTGGACCTTGGTCTGAAACGCATCGAAATGCATCAAAACGTGTCATTTGACGCACATAAACCTATGTTTGTCGACAAACCTCCTTTGTGAATTCGGGCCTATGTGTCTAACGTCCCCGGCGTCTTTCCGTCATGTAATACTTTCGCGCTTGTGACTTCGTTCTCAATCTTACTTTTACACTCCCTCCCCCTTTCAGTCTGTCACTCCCTACACCCTTCCCCCAACATCAACAAAAATGTTATCATAGGAAGCGTCTTCGTCATGTTGTTTCCATAGACTTATTGTTATCTGGAAACTATTCAGTGAAATGTAATTTTCTTCTATCAACCATGGCGCCTTTTTTGCTATTGGAAAAACAGTATCGTCAGAGGGCGGATACCCATCATGTTCGTTCACCTGCGGCTGTAACATACTAACAAGGGAATTACATTCCATCGATACATTATTTTTGTAGGTAATTTTTCTATAAGACTACCTTAACATTTTATTGAAAATGAACTAACGATGATAATTATATCCTGAATGTTGCCCCGCAATGTTTGTTTGAATTTATACCGTTGGCACAACACGTGTAACGAACGCGCCCCCATGTCGTCAATTTGTATCCAATAACAGTAAAACGCTTTGGGTGATAGTAGAACATTAAAACTTATTTTGATTGTTAATGTAGGATTTGGTTTGGGGGTTGCTCTTACATCAATTTCTATTGGCTTGATTTAGCTGAGAGTGTGCATTGTAAAAAAATACTCAAGAAAGTGCTTATTAAACAATTCTGTCTAGCCAATGACATGCTCTGAGTAATTAATAATACTGTCATCATTCTTTTCGTGTTTTTCTTGATAATTTTCTTCAATGATAATCTACACAAAGAGTAAGGGATATATAGAGACATGAGGAAGGAAATGAATAATACAGAGAATGGAAAAGATGGGTAAGGAGACGAATGAGAAGAGAGAGAGAAATAACAGAGACAATAAGGAAACACGTAGACAAGAAGATTAAGTAGAAGGAAAAGGAGAATAATATTAAGAATTTGAAAGAGGAGGAGGAGGAGGAGGAGGAAAAGATCATGAACATAAATAAATATAAGATGATGCTGAAAAGACGGACAGTCAAGGCCAGTTTGCATGTAATTAATTCAAGAGAAAGATCCTTCAGTTAATTTTAGCTTCAGACTTTTCCTGTTTTCTAGCGTAATGCCACTGGCCCAGAACACAAAACACTTTAACTCATAAATATGCTTCCTCACACCAATCTAGTATTTACATACTCGTGCAATTTCAAATCACAAGGATCATTGAAAAGGGTTCATTTCCAAACCAGTGTGTCCTTGATGGGGAACAAAATTCCAACTTGAATTTATATACATCGGGAGGTGTTTCATGATATTCAAGATCTTCTTTCTCGAAGGCGAATTAGATAGTTTGTGACATTCTACCTAAGTGTGTAATTGAACTGGCCAATACAATTTGCCTTTGGATGCACTAATAGGGAATCTGACAATAGTTCGTTTGAATCTTTTCCCAATCGAACATAGCTTTCTGTGGGATATTCTTCGGGCAAAAAAACAAACTATTCTGACAAATCTTTTTGAAAAACACAGTGGTCCGAAGAAACCAGAAATTTACTGTCCGTTGAAGAAAATACACTACACATAAAATATGAATCAGTGTGGTTTTGCTTCATCTTTGCTATTATGTTGTTTTACAGGTGCAATTCTTATGATCCAAGGGATGTTTGAAAACCTAGAAAGTCAATAAGTGAGTGAAAATTGAAACATTATCAGATGAAGCTCTTCATATTTTGTTGGGGGAAGCCTTCGACTAATAACAAGCACGAATTTGCTGATAGAATATCAAATATGCAGACGAAAAAGTTTTAATGGCCATCACATGATTACATCTAATATTAGCAGAAGGGCTTTGGGATGGAAAATTCACCATTTTTAGCTGTAAAATCAATATATAATCTCATACAATGAATAATGTAAAGACAAGACAGTAATAGTGGATAAGAAACAAAGCCCTTTAGGCTATAGGCTGATTATTCCATTACTCAGATATCATTACAGTAAGATACACTTTATATATTACCGGATTAATCTTCGTTATATATATTAAAGAGCATTTTTAGATTGATATTGCCCTAGAGATTACTTTGGTTACACAACGTTTTCTTTAAGTGAGTAAGATCCTGGTAAAGTCGGTTCGATAATACTCAGCACTCTCCGATTTCATAAATATACAATATATCTAAGAATCAATCTGGTGCTTATTTATCGCCGTTATGAAACGTATTAATCGTTCAATTCCTTTCAATCTTGTTATCACTTAACTTTTGCTTTTTTCAATAACAAATAAAATTAAAAACTTGTTATCAAACAAAAGATGAAGAGGAGGAGCCTAAATATTGAAAGTCAATCTAATGTTGATATAACGCATGTATATTCTTATTTTCTACAATTTCGTTTATCTATAAGATTGAATATCACAATATCACAAGATTATATGTAAAATAGAGATACGAGAGACAGATAGACATTGGAGATGGAATAAGCAGAGAGATTAAGGTAGAGAGAGGGATAGAGAGAGAGAGAGAGAGAGAGAGAAAGAGAGAAAGAGAGAGAGAGGGAGAGAGAGAGAGAGAGAGAGAGAGAGAGACATAGTTGTAGTTGAATTGTGTACTTTAATATACATGTATGTAAATATATGTTATAATAACACTTCTAAGTGAACCTACGCTGTCATGATTCATAGAGAGGCAATAAGAGCGAAGAGTTTAGTATTCGATCCCTCCGGCATACCTTGGAATCTCCTTCTCTCGCTAGCTGACTATGTACCGACGTTGGTATATTATGCTGATTTTATGATGTTAAAACAATCTTTAATAAAATGATCATACCTAAGCGAATTTTGCGGTAACACCACCTTTTCTTTCGACGGGATTAGCTTGTCCTGAATTGGGACCACTCATTCTCCATCTCGAAAATTCATATATCTTATAACCTTTAAACTTTCTTTTTTCCTTTTCTGAGCCGAAGGAATCATAATTTCAGTATGAATCAATAAATCATTTTCTGTCGGCATTCTTAAATCAATTCATTCAAGATTCAATACGTCAATATAATCTTATCTTTATCTGTGTTTACTGTTAAGGTGTCCAATAAATGTCATCCCTGAAAATTCATAATAATTATTAAATTTGCTTATATAACGCCTAACACTTACTTAATCAGAAGTCTCTAAGCGCTCTACAATAATGCAGCATAATTACCCTGGCTTTAGCAGTGCAGCTGTCGCACGCTCTCCATTTCAAGGAATAAATTCCTATCGGTTCCCATTTACTTCACCTGAGTGGAGTGTGGCAAATGTAGATCAATGTCTTGCCAAGGGACATTAGTGCCGCGTTTGGACTCGGACCTTGTGATCGGCAGTCCAGCGACGTATCCACTCGACCACGACTCCTCATCGCATTTCACATCACCCCTATATCAACCGCATTTACAAAGTTTTTTTTGTTGGTAGTATATAGTACAACATAACAAATTAAATTAGAAGACAGACATGTTATAGGAAGTAGAAGGAGAAGTGGTTCTCGAACCAAGCCTTATACAAACATTATATATGTATTAACAAATAAATTGATATGATTGTTATTATTCTTATAATTTTGATAATATTTCAGGCCGAGGCTGGGTGGGAGGGGGGGGGGGGGGGGGGGGCTTGGTGACTTTTCGCAACACAACGAGCTACGAGTAAAATTAAAGATGGCTGAGGAGAGGGCAGGAGAAGAGAGGAGGGATATGCTCATCCTGGACCAAATAACAACTAATTTAAAATGCATAGAACGGAGAACCTGTTTTCTCTCTTTATTGCTGTTCGTGGTGCTGAATTAATCTTCAATTTCCAAAAGATTATGTAAAAGCCTTCGACTATATGATCTAGCTGGAATAACGGTATACAAATATAGAAAGAAACTGGTACATATTCGTCGTGGGTTTTAATGCAGTTTTCACTTTCGTTATTTTGAAGAAGTGAGTAAAAAACAAAGAAACAAATAAACAAGACAACGATATTTGTAAAGCCTTGGTGCTTTGATCTTTTGCCTACTAACTATGTGGATTTGATAAGAAAAGCTGCTCGTGTTTATAATGAATTATAGATCGATTTTAAAAATGATGGTCGAGTCTCTTAATGATAATACATAAACTGAAGGAAAACATATAGATGAATATAAAAAAGCAGAACAGAACTCCCTTTTGTAAACTTCAAAGTAGTATTTCTTTTTCGGGTGTAGGGGCTGTTGTTGTTGTTCTGTTTACTTTTGTAAAGTTACATTTCACTTTTCTTTTCGTCCATATACCCAGCTGTCAACTACTCTCGGGGATGATTTTGATATCAAATTATGAATATTTGATCGTATCCGTAAAAACAATCATATACACATGATGTTGTAAGTAATGGCATTTGTATTGATACAAGTTAGATGTGTCTTATTTTTCATGACAATCAAGAAAAGGTCAATACCTTTACTAATGAAGGAACAATAGCCTCCTCTCTCGTTTTCAATATCACCTCATTTAAAATATTGCGTAGATCGGCCACTAGTATACTATTTTGTACCCAGAGGGGATATGAAGAAAACTGGCCGTTTGCAGGTGCTTGCGTCTTTCTTTCATCTTTACTTTGACTGGGCTATACTATATATTTACGAAACGGACGACTCATTTTAATAAGCTCGACAAACACGATAGCAACTACTTTCGAGAAAAGGCAATTTCACTGGCCTTGTGCACCATGTATCGAAATGTGTAATACATAACCATGACCATTACGATGACGTATCACATAATCTGAACTTAATTTCTATCGGATGTACAATAGGGTGATGATATTGCCCTTGATATTTTCAGAAATAGTTGCGATCGTGTCGAAAGCAAAACTATACAAATTTAGATCATGAAAGTTTAGTCAATAAACTCTCATCTATTTGCAATTATGTGTAGAAGATCATGCATCTCCAATTTACTTATTAATTTAGAAGTTTAAACAAAAAGCGTGCATATCTTGTTGTTTTTTTAACTTAAGGTAGAGAAATTAAAAAAAAAAGATTGCTAAAGCACACTATACGATCTTCTTGCGATCCGATTTTAGAAGAAATTGCAATTATATTTTATATTAGCTTCCTGAATCATAAGAATACAACGACTGGAATTTTTAGTGCATTTAAGTCTTCTTGCCAGAATAATTAAAGCCGAATCAGATTTTGATCGCAGACAATCGCTCTACTGGTATGACGTCACTACGTCACTTCCTCCTCCAAGGAAGCTTGATATCCCTTGAAATTTAAATTTTATTAATCACATGACTGTTAAGATTTTCGAAGTTTGAATGTTCATATCAAATCCTATTGCAAATTCTTCGAAAGGCGAATCGTAATCAGATCGTCTAGCGTACGGTGCCCAAGAGCTAACCATTCATATCGGAGCCGTGTAGGTCCTTCACATTTTATAGTCAAGCTAATAACATTATTGCCTAGGTAATTTTCTGAACATAATTTTTAGATTTTTGCTTAAATCAGGTCCTTTTTTTATGAGAGTCACCTATTATCAAGGCCTTGATGGCAATAACAATCGTTAACTGTGTTTGTAATCAACATTTTAACTGCTTAAATCAAGTGAAACAAAAACGACAATATTTTCTTCTCTTTGCTTTTTTTTTTCAGAAGTAGAAAATATGATTTAGGCAACTATAACAGTGTATGGTGTTCTTCTCCAAGTGACCAAAATCTGTTTTTCAAAATTATGCTCAAGAAAACGGTTTATAACCAAATGCAATATATGGAATTATATTCAAAGATAAAGAAGGGGTAACATAAACTCCAATAAAAGCAAACTCTAATTCGTCATTTCGAATTAGATTTTTTTTTTTAAATTGAGAGCACCGATACCAAAAGAAGCAGAACAAGTTCAAGATACTCTGATACTCACATTTCCTTTGCTGTTAAAGCCCAATTATTCTTCCGAATCAGCGTTTCTTCTCCTTTTGTTTGGCTTCAAGCTCGTCTTATGTCCAAGCATAGATTAAGATGGAAGAACAGACTGTTGCAGATTTTCTGTTGAAGTTTGCGCGCTCTTTTTTCGCCTGTGCAACCGTCTGGTGTAAAATGAAAAGGTAAATTGTTCGTGATATGTCTGTAGATGATGTGTACCCGTGCGCATGCTTACATCACGGTTCCATCAATCAGGGAACAGGATATGCACTGCGCATGCGTGCTCATTTGTTAGTACGATTATAAGCAGAGAAATCTCTTGCATGAAGAGAAAATCCGGAAGTAAAGATGGGTGTATGCTAAAACTTAAGGACACAATTAATATGCCAGGGAGATAGAGTGGGAGGGAGGAAGGGAAAGAGTGAGCGTGAGAAAGAAAGAGAGAGAGAGAGAGAGAGAGAGAGAGAATCCCTTAACATTTTCCGCGTATCGACAGGCTTAGAAGGGGGGGGGGGTGAAATATTGAGATAGCGAAAGGTGAGAAAGAAACAAGAGGAAATGCATTGTAATTTTCGAAATAATTATCAAACAGATTGAGAATTTCAAGATTGGGTATTGCTACGATAGCAAATTCTGTCTAAAATAAAAGTACCAACAGAAAAAGAGACAAAACATAGAAATAATAAACTATTTACATCACGGATCACCCATCGTAATAAAAATATAAAAACAGAAGAGATGACAAATGACAGATGACGGATTATAATTGACGCAATTGGGCAAAGATTGTGTTTACTTTTTTGTTATGCTTTTAAACGTACGTGACTGCATAATACAGTGACATGATAGCAATTAGATATACGTGCCGTGCATTTAATGGTTCATTCCCCGCGCGTGTATTGAGAAGGTGTTTGATTGAAGAAGGTTTAGTTTACCTGTTTTGATAGGATAGTATGCTTCATTAGAAGACAATTCTTTTCAGGTGCAAAGACCTCATCATGCTATTAAAATGGGACAATTTGAAGAACAAACAAAGTGGCTATCTGTCGCGATGACATAGTCTTTTATTATACGTCATTTTTGTATTATCTATGAATGCATTACTGTAAATGACACTATAGTAGTCTTAAGTATGACGGAGGCAGGAAAACGCCGATTAATAGTCATATATTCAAAGAGAACAACTCATTTAAGGATATGTTCCCCTTTTCTACGAGGTTTTGCAAGCAAGGTATGCATTTGCAATCAGGGGCGGATTGGAAGTAGCATTCATTACAGGAATGCTTGTGCGTCCAGCCTTCTTATTTTCTCACTTTTATCCGTTTCGTAATCAACATCGAACACCCCTCAAGAAGAGATGTTATTGATTTGCCCTCCGGTAAACGCCCACAAATTCCTATGAACAGACCAGTGTAATATACAGCAGTGTGTTCAGAGCAATGGATGGTGTAGGCATTACCCCCCCCCCCCCCTCCCTCTCCAACCCCTTTTCACCATTTGAAGCTAAGCAGAAAGGTAGAAATGTTTCCCTTTTTTTCCAAAATCAACTTCAGAACATGCCAGTAGAATTTAATATTCTTGCACAGATCTCTTTATTACGTACTGTTCACCACTCGCAAGTAAAATGTGTGCATGTTAAATGCAAGTATGTTACGATCTACCATAGACACTCCATAAAATGACGTGCCGGGTTCGTCGGTAATGTTGCTTCTTCTGCTTCTCTCTACCCAGGTGTTTAAAGGGTACCCTGTAAGATGCTTACGTCATGTTTGGTTTGGTCAGCATTGTGCACGTCTGTAAACTGGCGCCTGACTGGAATGTTCCCTAGGGAGAGGAGAATGTGGATATATTGTGTGTACGGGCAAGCCTGAATCCGATTACTCTGAATCTGAATCTGTTCTGCTCCGAGTCCTGATCCTCGACATCAGATAATAGGGACTTTTAGATTTGCACGTCGACACAGTGGACTGCTACGTGTAACGTCCTTTTAAGGTATTGGCAATGACTTAAAAGGACGTCACAGTGCCTTAAAAGGACGTCACACGTAGCAGTCCACTATGTCGACGTGCAAATCTAAAAGTCCCTGATATTGACAAATAAGAACGTTAGCATTCCATAACAAATGTGTATTTAGTACATTTTGGAATAGAGTACGATTTGTTTACGATTCCAGGGAGGGACTATATTTATATTGCCCCTTTGTATTGCTTCCAAGAGTCTTTTGATTTGCAGATACCCAAAGTCAGGGGGATTCCAGGCCCGAGATTTAGATTCCATGCAGCCGCGAGGTGATAATCCTTAAAGAGCTTGGATATATCGTGGGTGTGAAAGGCGATACATCATTCCACAAATATTATTCAAATTCATTGAAACTAGAAAGTCCTTGATATTTTGTATGGGGTTACGAGTGGCGAGGTAGTGCATTTATTTGTTTGAATATTACAATAGTGCCGTCCAATATGAAAAGGATTACGTATAAAAGTCACTCTGATGAATTTCCGCAATCCTAGTTAATTCTCCCATACATATTGATAGAAATGGCAGAGATGATTTCATCAATCAATTGAATCTACTATATCCAATTTTATATTTATTTATTTATTTATTTATTGTGGTATAACAAAAACATTGTAAGTGGCAGCCTAGCGGCTGAATCGAGTGCAATTAACATAAAGTAATAACACTAGGATGCTGCATAAAAGACAGTATCAAAACGTCATTAAAAACAGTACATCCATAACAAAACACTATAGGTACACCTTAGATCAAAGAATATTGATGGTGGGATAACGGAAGTGGGTATAAAGGGATGTGACAAAAATAAAGGTTTTATGATATGACTTATTAGAGCAAATTCATGGGAATTATGCCCCACTCAAGGATAGAAAAACATAATGTGCATTTATAGAGGAGAGGGAGGGAAAGAAAGAACGTAATCAAGTAAAGGGGGAGAGCGAGACAGACAAAGAGGACATAACTAGAGACTGGGGGGGGGGGGGGATTGGGTGGGTATGAAAGGTCATTCAATATATTTATGGAGTTCATTTTTCTTGGATGTGTTAGTGCGGATGTAATATATTCTACAACGCGAATAGACTCAATGTATGAATTCGCTGAACCATACGGCACAGCTGTTTATACGTATAGTACAGCTTTCCATTTTGACACATGTGGAGCAGCGTAACCAAAATTTTAACACCTTGATTTTCTTTCAAGTTAAGACAAAAAGAAGAAGAAGAAGAAGAAGAAGAAGAAGAAGAAGAAGAAGAAGAAGAATCCGATGACCGGGGTAATAATATATCTGTAAAGCGCTTAGGCACATCGTTGGATCGGTGTATTGAGCGCTATATAAAAAAACGGATTATTATTATTATTAGAAGAAGAAGAAGAAGAAGAAGAAGAAGAGGAAGAAGAAGAAGAAGAAGAAGAGGAATAAGAAGAAGAAGAAGAGGAAGAAGAAGAAGAAGAAAAATAAGCAAAAGAAGAAAGAAAGATACAGAGATAAAACATTGAAGCCTTTGAAATCGTTAACAATTCTATTGAATTTCAATGTTGAACTGAATTGACACTTTCTTCTTACAACCATTACAAAATAATAAAAAGTGGATAGGGGGTATACTTTGTGTTGAGATCAAATGTTCAACTCTCAAACATAATGTATTATCAATAATTATTTTTTTTTTTTACAATAAATATCATTATCTTCTCCCCAGTTAAAAATACAATAGCTATATCCTCTCCAATGGAACTATTAGTAGTAGTACTGCTATAATCAATAACATTCGCCGTTTTCTTCCGGTTGCACCTGTTTACAAAGCCGATCATTGATTTACTTTTCTACGTGAGGGATGTAAAGAAAAATCATAATATTCATTTCATTCTCCTTTTCTCTTCACGTCTTGAGGGCAAATATTAAAGACAAGAATCCAATTGTATATCTTCGATCGATGAAAGAAATCGATCGACTCTATCATTTTTTAATAAACATTTAGTTGTTTCGCGTTCTATTGATCATGCTCTTTATGCGATATGAGATCACATCGTGTGTTTCTTAATATGCCAATATACACGCCGAATCTACGGATCCCACACCGTACGGACAGCAGGATGATAAGATAACTATGTCGTTCCATGAAATGAAATGGATTTTATATAATAGTAGATTTACAAAGCAACGTTTATTTAAAACAAAAGATAAGCATGATAACTGCTCTTTCCATTCGTTCGTAAGGCTCGATTGCACTCCATCAAAGTAAGCACATTCAACGAAAATGCTTCGCATCACTGAATACAAAATCATGAAATTGGCTATAAGTTATATTCATAATGGTTTAGGGTGCTTGGGTACAGAGGTGCCCCTTTCTACAAATAAAGCTCTCAAATTCGTTAGAGTGCCTCCCCCTCCCCGCCCACACGTTACAACTGCCCCGGGATCAGCACTGTATTAACCCGGTGAATACTGAATTCTCTATTTCCCATATGCATAATACAGGGACCACTCGATTCCAGTAGGCAATGGGCTAAACAGGAAGGAGATGATGATCAGAGATATAAGGAAGTTGTAAACATATCATAAACATGATAAAATTAAGAGAAAAAGATTTTGAAAACAACAGCCCAATCTTGGGTAAAATGAACACAAATCTAATTCAAATCTAAGACGAGCTTTGAAGCTCATAAGATACTACAGATATCTATCACACGCTTACTATTATTAGGTAAAGCAGGCATCTATTTCTCGGTACTAGTTTAAGAGGATCATCTTTCTTGGTTTAAAGCAGCTCCAGAGGGGATG
Organism: Strongylocentrotus droebachiensis; assembly: GCA_035222895.1. NCBI lineage: Eukaryota > Metazoa > Echinodermata > Echinoidea > Camarodonta > Strongylocentrotidae > Strongylocentrotus > Strongylocentrotus droebachiensis. The sequence continues at coordinate 20,822 of JAVYIG010005478.1, forward strand.
TTTGATGAAGTTTGAATATCACCTTGTCAGTTAGTTTGTTTAGACAGCGCGCGCCCAAGAGGCATCGATTCCTCCTACCGATATAGGCAGTGACGTCGTCTGTTCATCTGCATTCTTAGAAGGATTGCATGCAGAGCGGGATGCAGAGGATTGTGATCTTTAGAAGAAGGGGACCCATGTGTGTTCAGTGTAACAGTTATTGTTTCCCCAATTGCAACTTGATGAAATTTCCTGCCGAGCACTAATTATTGATTCGTAAATGTATTTTCTTCATTATGATATTCAAATGATCGAGATCTAACGTTTTGATGAATGTTATAAGTTAAAGAGCATGACCTGTATTATGTATAATATTATGAAGGAACAAGATTTGTTAATATTTTTTTATAACGCTTTCAAGAAGTTTCTCGATATGTGATTAAGTTTGAAGATTTATTCTAATGCTGGATTACGATTCTTTTATTTCTGTGGAAGTTTACAATGATTACACATTTGATTTCCTTTTCACTAAATAGTAATAAATAGTCATTGGTTTAATACACCATTCCTCATGATTTAATGACCATTTAGTAACTTTAACAAAATAAGTATGTTAGAGCAGCTTATATCGCTTTTAAGATTTTTTGTTTTCGATCTTTCTTCTTAAACAGCCTCCTAACTAAAAAAATCACTTTGAGTAAAACTGTCTCCATCAATTCTATTTCTATAACAATGACGACTTATTTTGTGCAAACATATCGACTCGAGGTGTTCCAAAGGCGTCCGGTCTGGCTCTGACAGTCTTCATTTATATTACTTCCCTTAGCCAATACTAATATTTTGTATTTAGTTCTTTCCCACATCCAGTCCAGCGATAACACTAACTCTCATATATTCATTTCTTACATTGCTCATTGGGTCTGCCCACGTTGCCCTATCACCTCATTGTTATCTTCCTACACTCAGGCAGACCTCTTGCCGTGGGCGCTACCTACTCACTGAAGCTGAATGTCATAGAGACAGGTGGACATGAACCCGGTAAACATCATAATTAATATTTGTATATATTGCTTAATTCAATTTCCCATTTTAAGTTTTCTCGTCTACTGATTTAATGAATATTAAACCGCTGTCTCTCCCATCTTCCTCTCACCCTCTCACCTCTACCTTCCCCTCTCCCATCCCCCTCTCTGTCGTCTATCCTTCCTCCCCTCTCTCCCTCTCTCTCCCTCTCACTCTCTCCCCTCTCTCCTTCTCGCGTTCCTCACTGTTCTTTCTCTATCTTTTCTGTCATCCATTCTTTGATGTTTGTTAAATCATAGTTTGCATCACATGCACTAGTTTCGGTAACGTCTTTTACGTTAGCCTATATCCTCCTGTTTACACATGTATTTATTTACCTTGTATTATTCTCTCTCATTTTCCGTTTAAAAAAAAAAGTATTTTCAAGTTAAATTTTAAGCCGTGTGCTTTGACTTCTGGGTACCATCTTTGTCCCGCAATTCTATCTCCTTTTCTCTTCATCTTTTTTATCATTTCATCTGCCGTTTGATATTAATGATAAATTATACAAAGGCTCTAAAATCAACGTCCCTCTTTTATTTGTTTTTGATTATTTTCTTCCCTTTTATCGCTGTCTCTCCTTGCTGATATATTCAACGTCTGTAAATATCTCTGGCTCTGTTTTGTGTGTTTCTTTCAGTTCTCGAGGTAATAATTTCCATTCAGTTGTAATAACCTCCGTTACACTCTTCTTTATTACATATTATAGACTACTGTATGTTCAACATCAGGGGCATATGACCTATTTCATCAATTCAATTTCTGAATCTTTGGAAATTTTCCAACAGGCCTGTATTTATATGATTTAGAGGCTTGATGATACCATGTGAAAAGGAAATAATGAAGATTAAATTTGCAAGTATTGTTTTTTCATATACTTTTGTTTCTTCTTCTTTTTCTTCTTTTGTTTAATCTATGTATGACCAGTCTAATATAACGATATTACGTTTCTTTCCTAGTTTTTACCTAACCCATGTTGTTTAAGCAAATTATTGTAATTTCTTTCATGAAATCAAGTTTTTGTTATACTGAGGTGAAATACACTAAATTTGCGAACGCCATTTTGACACAACTACTCGTTCCTTGGGGAAATCTTTAAATGTTGGTAAAATCCAAGACTAATATCTTGTTTACAACAAATAAATAAATATAATATAAGTAAGTAAATAAATGATTTAATAAAACAAAATAAGTAAATAGATGCATCAATAATTAAATTAATAACTAAATAAACGCATAGATAAAGCAAAACATAAAAACAAAACAAGCAGAGCAGAAAAAATCCCTCTTAATATGGCATTCGATATACTTGATATTTATACTGATGAATTCGGGTTGTTTGATAAATACAATACAATACATTAAAATACATGTAAGATTAGACTGGATGTCAGGTATATCAACAAATGAATATATCATCGTCATGGAAACAAGTATTAATTGGGAAGGGATGAACGGAAATAAAGTGACAAATGAGAGACGTGTTATTGCAAGCTGACCGCGAAAGGATTGACATTGAGATCGTGAAAATAATGACTTCGTAACTCATATTTACCAAGTCATTCAGAGGCATATTCTACAGGTATCATGTTTAGGGTTTAGGGTTACCTTCAGATTTCGGACATTTTGATGAGGGGTTTGGTTTCCATGGTAATATCAAAATAAGTGAAAGGCTCGAATGACACGAAAAACTGAAAATTGTTTATCAACCAACCATGATGGCGAGGGCGAGATGCTTGAATCAGCCCTAGCTTCAAGTCTCTTGTTTTGGTTGTTTTATAGCTCTTGATGGACATGTCGTCAATATGATTTGTCCAAGAGACATCTAAATCGGAGATGGGCATTTTTTTCGCAGTGGTATATAATATGTTATACCAGTAATACTACTACTATACAATTACTATGATTATTACTAAGACAACTACTACTATATAGTATTACTACTACTAGTACTTCTACTAGTACTACTTGTACTACTAGTACTACTACTCCTATTACTAATACTACTACTAATAATGATACTACTACTACTAGTACTACTACTCCTCCTACTACTACTACTACTACTACTACTACTACTACTACTACTACTACTATACAACTACTACTACTAGTACTACTAGTACTACTACTCCTACTACTACTCCTGCTGCTACTACTACCACTACTGCTACTATTACAACCACTACTACAAGTAGTAGTATTATCACTGCAACGTATCTCCCTTTTTGAGCTAGACGATCTATCATTTCTGATATAAGCCCGCTAAACTTTTATCCTGCAGTTTCAGATCGGTCGACAGATATTTGCTACGGCCTCCTTATTTGTATCTATGCCCTTGATCTTTCATTGCCTCTGTACGGATATTATAAGGCAATAGATGTTTTTACCAACTTTATTAAAAAGTTAAAAGTATACAAAATATGAAAAGAAGGTGAAATTCCCACCCCATAAACAATCCCTCCTGCAACCTTTCGCATTTCAATATTTGATGTAATCAAGACCCCTCCCCCTCCCCCCCCCCCCCCCTCCTAAAAGGGCGATCAATCTATGGCGAATAGTCCATAGGCGGTGGTAGCCTACCGTTTTCCCCACTGTGTCTCTATGCTTTCACGATTTATTACTTGAAGTGTATATGATTTTCGAAGATCTTGCTCTAATCGTAGCTTTAACCGTTTCTCCTTGGGATATGAATAGCGCCATCTAGAGGAAATGAACATCACATGTGTATCATGTGTATTTTATTTGCAGTGTCTCAAATACATGTTCAGTCGATTAAATATAATTTGATACAATGTATTTCTTTTTCTTAAAGAAATGATATAAAAAATGTTTTTCAAATATAGCGAACATAAAGAGTGGAAAAGTGAATAGTTTTAAACACATTATGTATCGAGGGAAATTACAGTCTAATTTCTTCACTTAGTGCTACATTTCTCAGCAACTTCAATAACACGTCGGAAGGTTTCAGCGTCCTCGGTTTAAATTTGTATTGACCCTGTTTTGAAATATGGATCAATCAATCAATCAGAATTATCCAATGTTTTTTTTTCACCTTTATGAAATTCATTTAGGCTACTCTGGTTTGGAAGATAACAATATTTTTCTTTTGTTGTGCACACATCGTTAACAGTATTCATAATGACCTTGCATGATACATTACAAAGTTAGCGAAAAATTAAAAATGCAGTTTATAATTATCATTAGATGTAATACTTTTCGTAATAACATGATCGACCAGCTAAACTTTTCACTCCAAGTGCAAAATGCGTTAGAAATACAGTATTTTGCAACTTTGCAATATGTATCCTTTATTAATGTTCTCGGTGTTGCTGTATGATATTTTTATGCTTGCTGTGTAGTTGACCATATGTCTCTACGGATATCAGATATACCTGAATACATCCTGAGAACTATATTTACATCCGTCAACACTCTCCTTTCCTTTCTCAGAAATATAGTACACATTACCTTTATTGGTTTCTACGGCAGTGTATTGAACAAGACTCCCATTAAACTATTACACAGACTAAATATAAACAAGAATGACTGTACATGTGATGATGATGATGATGATGATGATGATGATAATGATGGTGGTGGTGTTGGTGATATTGATGATGATGATGAGTAGTAGGAGAAGTAGTAGTCGAAGTGTAGGAGTAGTAGGAGTAATATTAGTAGTAGTAGTATTATTATCATTATTATTATTATCATTATTAATATTATTAGTAGTAGTAGTAGCAGAAGTAGTAGAAGTAGTAGTAGAAGTAGTAGTAGTAGTAGTAGTATTAGTAGTAGTAGTAGTAGAAGTAGTAGTAGTAGTAGTAGTAGTAGTAGTAGTAGTAGTAGTAGTAGAAGTAGTAGAAGTAGAAGTAGTAGTAGTAGTAGTAGTAGTAGTAGTAGTATAAGTAGTAGAAGTAGTAGTAGTAGTAGTAGTAGTAGTTGTAGTAGTAGAAGTAGTTGTAGTAGTAGTAGTAGTAGTAGTAATAGTAGTAGTAGTAGTAGTAGTAATAATAGTAGTAGTAGTAGTAGTAGTAGTAGAAGTAGTAGTAGTAGTAGTAGTAGTAGTAGTAGTAGTAGTAGTAGTAGTAGTAGTAGTTGTAGTAGTAGTAGTAGTAGTAGTAGTAGTAGTAGTAGTAGTAGTAGTAGCAGTGCAGCGCCGCAGCAGTCGTATAATATTCCTACAGGCCAAATTGTGAAACGCACTGTAGTTGAACCACTATTTCCAATCAAATCGGTCACTGTTTTTAATCCTAGTTATTACTGCGATGATTTCTCCCTCTATTTCAGGCTCTTTAACTCATTTTCACTTCATCTCGTGGATGTATTAACGAAGCTTATGAATCATCATCCATGATATTACAGCTCTTCTAAACATGTCATTCTTGATATTTTCACCCCTAATTCCTCTCTCGCAAAATTAAAGTCTGGTAAACGTCCTTTTGCTAATTCCTACAAGCACCATGCCAGCTGTTTTCACATCTTGTAATGTATTCTGTGTTGATGAATCATGAATTCGTCACAAGATGTCTAAAGAATCAACTTCTTGATCTAATTATGTGTATCTGAGTGTGGAGTGGGAGCACCGGAAAGGAAAAGGGGGTTCCCTATACGAGACGGGGCTTCCAATCTTATAGCCAAAACCTTCCTATATTTGTATTCACTTCGTTATCTATCTCCCTAAACATCCCCCTTGCTTCGTCTCACGCTGTTGAGGTACAAATCAGGTCCAAATATTTTGCCAAAAAAACTAAAAGAAAAGGTTTGCACTGTTTTGCTATTTGAACTTGGAAATATGATAGCCATTTTGCGCTTTTTACTTTGTCTCGCGCTGCTGCGGTACAAGTCAGGTCCAAATAATTTTCCCTAATACTAAAAGAAAGAGCTTTCAATGTTTTGCTATTTTACTTGAACATTAAATAGTCATTTTGCACTTTTTATTTTGTTTTGTTACATCAATTGTATTTTCATTCCAACTAACAAACCTTACTGCTAGCACAAAAGAGCAAACTAACTCCTTGATAACAGGACATGGGCAGCCATAACCCTACTGAAATGCTTGATAGAAGATGAAATTCGTTAACAAACAAAACATGTCAAAATATGCGATGTTTAAAGTATAGTTCACAACAGTTCCCCAACACAAGCAACAACACAAGATTGTTTTTCCTTTTCTTAAATCCTTCCTCCGTGAAGCTCTTGTGTCGGCCTTTAAAACCACCGTGGGTTATTCATCTCTCTTATTATTTTTAATTTGATTTTCAAGGAAGGAAGCTCAATATGTTCAGGGTATCGGCTCTTAATGCACCAAACACTGACACTCTAATATTTTAATAATGCATACACACTGCTTGATGAGTTTTCCATACGGTAATTTCCAGAGGCGTAGCCTGTGAGTACGGGAAAAGGAGCTAATCATTGCCCGTTCTGATCGTTATAGCCATGTCGTAAATATTAGGAGATGCATCTGTGCCTTTTTCTATTGATCATCATGGGCTTCTTTTTTTTTGGGGGGGGGGGGGGGGGTGGGGGGCATCTCGTTCCTGCCTCTACCACCTGTCGTGTCCAACGTTTATTCATTTATTTTCTCTTTTTATATTTAATTAATTTGTTCTTTTTTGTATAAGAAAAGCCTTATGTCATTTCCTGCATGATGATTCCTTAAGTTTTTTCTTTATTAAACAATGTTTACATATTCTTGAGGGCTTTTGAACTGTCATTGTTATATTGGAGAAACCAAACAAACCCCCAAAGTACCATTATACGATAGTTACCTTTTTACCTCTTGCCTAGCGCTACATATATCCTGCATCTTCAGATTCTCTCATTTATTGCCATTTTATTTCTTTCTGGAAAGAGATCGAGTACATTTTTCACCCCTCTTGATGCTTTCGCTTCATCTCTTTTCGTCCCCTTCATTTTTTATTTAAATCAAACCTAATTGACAATGTTTATCAATATGTTAAAGTACCAATATACATTATTGTAATTCATGGAGCAAAGACATGGAAGAAGTTAAATGTAAGACTTGAATGTTATGGAAATGTTCAGTTTCAAGAGATCTGATCAGAGACCATATCAACAATAATCAAAGTACATGTTTTATTGAACCTTTAGATTGAAGATGAAAAAATCCTCTCGGTCTTTCTCCATTCCCTTCTTTCCATCTCTCTCTCTCTCTCTCTCTCCCCCCCCCCCCCCCCTCCCCCCTCTTCTTCGTACGATACACAATTTTCTCACTTTTATTCATCATCCACTTTGTGACCGAGTTCGTTCGAGTCAAGTGCCCCATCCACTTTCAGCAATGAGCTGTGGTTTTTCAATTAAGAGTGATTTGGTACACAAAACCATCGGTACCAGTACTGTCCTTCAGGAGCGCATCTGCAAAATCACAAAACCAGGAGTTGAACATGAAAGCGAAAGATATCATCCTCGGGTGCATGTACTCATGTGATAAGTGACATATTTCAAATAAATAATCATGTCAAAATAAGAAATAACCAAAACTTTGAAGAAAGCGATCATACAGATATACTGTGCTTCCTACCATAAGATGATAACAAACGCCTAAGCAAAGACCGATTTCCAAAAAAGAATAGGTACAATTGCTGATTTTAATATAAATTCAAATTCATATCTTTATGCATATGTACCATTTTTCTTTTTGTAAGAAATCCATTTCAACCCAACAAAAAGGAATTTAAAAAAATTAGAACTACAGATGTCACATCATCTTCGCCTTTCTTACGGCAGAGTATATTAAGATGCTGCTTCTTGTCTCAGAGTGCCATTCTGATACATATCGATTTTTTATTTCCAATTTTAATAAAGTTTCCTTTTGTGAAAAGGTCAAGGTAGTAATTGTCCCACTTTATGTTATTCATACCACCACTCTCTTTACTGTTTTTATTGTCTGGTCGAGACACGTAAAGGTGTGACTCAATTATATCAAGTACACCTTTATCACTTCGGCTGTTTGCCTTTACATCTTTACTTGATGATAACTTTAGTCTGATGGTGATTGTGTGTCCATTTCATTGTTATTCTGTGTGATTGTCATTCATATATCAAAGTCATATTCCTTTGAACACCAAACGAAGCTATATATCAAAAAAGTACTATATAGATGACATTAATGAAATTAATCCCATTCAGTTTAAATCAATTTTAATATAATTTTGTTAATACTTATTCAAAACCTTTCATACTAGGTCAAAACAAAACTATCTACACACTGTAGCATAGTCAGTAATAGAATATCACCAAACAGTGTATTATGTTCTGTTATTATCCTATCGGAGATACTAATAAGAATAATAAACAGATTTCTTGGCTAGTGAATAGGTTGAGAATATTTACCATATAAAACAGATTTGCACTCGTCTTCGACTCAATTAAATTGCCTGGGTTTTTGTAATGCTTTATTTCCAATTTTAGCTCATGAATGTATTTTGACCCCCTCTCCCAAGTACAACGAAATTTCAAATGACTTTCTTTTCTACATAAATTATATAAAGGTGATTTGCTTTCTTAGAGACCTGCATGTTAAATATTTAATGTGCGGTCCCATAGTAGAGATGTGGGTTAGAAAAAATAAGAAAAATAACAGATGAAAAAGTATGTCGCATGTTAGTTTGGTATGAGTCAGGCATGTCCACTATGTAGGATATGAATGTTAGATGAACCTAAGACGAAGAGACGGTAAGTCGCAAGAAGTTTTTCTTTGGATGCTATGTCGCCCCTTTGACCGAAACGTCTTCTGGTTGAGCAATATTCATGGCGCCCTTAGTCTACGAGGCAACGGGGCAAACAGGTGTACATGACTTGTGGGGGGGGGGGGGGGGCGTCTCGTTATTTCCTTGCTATCATATGGCTCCGGTTAGTCTCATTTCACAACGCCCCCTATCGTCAGAGCATGATCTGAGTCGGCAGCCTAACATGTTAGCCTATGGACGTTTTTATAAAAAATCGTTAAAAATTCATTTTTTGTTTAAACGAAAAGCACATCCACCCCGACGTACGTTATCACTAGCTCTTTCATTGGAGCCCTCATGTCTCATTGACTTTTGAAAGTTCACCCACCGTAATTTTTCAAAATAGGTTGCAAGCTCGTCATTGCCTATAATACACGTGTGAAACAAGTCTAACTTTGGACTCAGTTTACCAAGCGATTTGAAGGTTATAGGTCGAGCACACGAAACATAAAAGGCATGAATTATCATAGATCACTTCTGCCTATTTCATTATGTCCATTTCATCCAACCCCCCACCGTAATTTTTCCATTTAGTAAAAGCAAACATTTTGCCGAGTTTAGCAAAAACATGAATATTCATGAACGGTCAGACAATACAGCCTTTATAGTACGTAACGTATAGTGAATGGAATGGGCGATGATCCGTTCAGGAGGCAGAGGTCAGTGGTTTGTGCTGGCAATGTTCACGCGAGCGAAAATGAGACAATCGGAGCAATATGTTTATTTTAAAGAGTATGCGTATAAGTCGGACATCTACAATTAACTTTAGGATCCGGGCCTGCTCCATCATGAGGTAACTCTTCCAAAATGCCGTCACGGAAGTGTAATTAACATTTGGTTCCTACATGTATTACTACTAACAAAACCTATTAGACTCGGATCACTTGAAATAATCTTCTACAGATTAATGTTTGAAAAATAAGCATACCCAAATTTGTAACATAATATCGTTTGTTTCCCCAGCTCCCTGCTGTTACCATGGTCACGTGATATTGTTATTCATTGGTGGGTGTGGCTATAATGGATCAAGGGGTTGGATATCAGCGGTCAGTTGTCAAGGGCATGTCTGTGGACATCTTAATTTGATGAAGTATTGTGACACTTGACCTTCCCGGGGACAAGGGCTACTCCAACCCTCGTCTGACTCAGAATCGCTAAATTGATATTCACTAATTGATCTTATGACTATTAAAATGATAATATTGCAATACGAATTGACATTGATATATCACCTATGTCCTATGTTGTTCCAGGTACTTTACTTTTGTAAGTATCTGGAAAATGAGATTTCGGAATAATTTGATATTCCATACAACCTAGGATGGTCATTTGTCTCTTGACTGATTTGACAAACATTACCGATATTATTATTAAGGTGGTATTTTTATGGTTGCATGAAGAAACTAAAAAATCGAAATAGTTTATACCATGTAGTGAAATGAGGTATTAACGAACGGACTTAAAATACATTATAGCGCATACATGTTATGATATTTGGGCTAACGAATCATCTAACAGAATAATACTGTGTACTTTCGTATTGTGATTTCGTATTTTAATTAAGCAAACATAATCTTCTTGATAAATCAATATTGTTGTTTTTATAATTTGCCGATGAAGGTCAAACAATATGCATAAAACAATTACAGGCTTATCGACAGCATTTTTAAAACCAACTTGCCCCTTTCCTTCACCTCCCCCGCCCTCCATCTCTCTCTCTCTCTCTCTCTTTCTCTTTCTCTCTCTCTCTCTCTCTCTCCCCTCTCCCATCACTCTCTCTCTCTCTCTATCTCTCTCTCTCGCTCTCTCTCTCTCTCTCTCCCCCCCCCCCCCCCATTACACCCCTGGTAGAGTCCTTTTATCACTGTCCATACTGAATAGCCTAGAGATGTCATAAGGTGTCATCAAGACAATGGTCTTCCGATTGAAAGCGCAGACATGACAACACAACGTCGCTATATCAAGGGCCTGACCTTCACGAGTGCTGAGGAACAAAGACAAAAAAATGAACAAACTATTCTATCTTACATTGGTCTGGATATTTTTTAAAGGGAAAATCTACCTCACAGACTGATTAAACAACTAGAACTCTCAAAAACTATGCAATCACAATGATACAGTAATGGATTCGACTTTGAATCCGCACAAGAAGTGTCAAAGGTGGCGCTTTGTAAACTGCCGTATGTGTGTATATTATGGATCTATTGCTTCTCTTTCGGTATGACATGGAAGCCTATCACTATAATCTTGATTTTTTTTTCCCCCTGAAAGCTTTTAAATTAACAAATTTAAGATCAAATCGGGCAGATTGAACTCTTCGACCTTGAAATTGTAAACTAGTTTCAAATCAAACATTTTATTAAATCATTAATAAGGCCCCGGGATCTATAACAAGTTTAGGAATGTAACATTTTTGAAAATGTTGCTTATTCCATCAACAACGCTCGCCTACATGCCTTCAACCTTGCAACCAGTTCACATCTTTGCCATCAACCTCTTCCTCTTATCTATCGAGGCATCGTCACATTATCGCCCTCTCATGATGACCAAAATAGAAGAGAAAAAACCCGTTTGGAATCTTGCCTAAAACCACCATGTCTCAGCAACTTCTAGGTGTCACATGACCTTTTAAAGTGTTGAGTAGAAAGAAAAAAATCCAGGCAAAATCTGGAGGACAAAGCAAGATTCTCCTCGTCATTGAACATGTGGCGAGGGGGTTGGTGCCTCTATAATTTCCGAACTTTTCGAGAATCTGCACAAACTTGCGACCGATGTCAAACACAATGGATAGAAAGAGGAAGATAATTGCGTAACCCCCTCAAATGTGTTTAGTCATCGGAAAATCTGATGTATATACGTCATTGGAATTGAGAGATTCGAGTAAAAAAAAAGTCAGTTACAACAATGTAATCTATAGGTTATGAGCTGGCACTGATAGGTGTCCTTTTACAAAGAAATTGACAACAAAAAACAATTCCCATGGGCTACGGGAAGCAAGGTAACTATAAAAATAAATTTCTGCCAAATTAAATAAGTGAAAACAGAGGTCAAATATTGCACTCCCTTTTCTTTTACATTTTATATCATTTTACTATTTTATTTCTTCGGGATTTAGGTATTATTCAATCATGTATTGCTTATTTCAAGATAGCTGAAACATCATCATTAGTTTTGCCTTGGTTAACCCTCAATTTCAGTCACCACGATAGGAGCATGGACCTACTAGCTTTGCCTTCCAAGTTTTTACAACGAAATGCTACCGTGATTTTGATTCGAATAATTTCCCCTGTCAACATTTCGTTTAGATATCTACATGTATGACACATGGCATGCTTTCGACCCCGTATAGACAGCGTAAATTTGTCGTCGAATTTTACTGACCATAGCCATTTTTCGGGGTGGTATAGAAAAGTGGCATAAGATCTTCAACAGAATAGACATTCTTACTCTATCTCACTATTTGTTTGTTCATAACGGTTAGTGTGCGAAGAATCGCGGTGTGAGATTGCACAACATATGGACAGTAAACGTTTTAATATCATGCTACCCACATTGTGCGATCTTTGTGCAGTAAAAACGTGAGATCTCACACTACATTGACTTGACAGCAAATACCTAATCATTTCTCCGTTAAAGGAGGTAGGATTGTATCTAAGCTCCTTGGTGTGATATCTCTCTTTGCCTAAAATCGAGGAGTGAGTTTGGTGGACAATCAGACGACGTCTTATTTTTGGTGACCATACGCTGTGATAGTGTGCGTAATACTTATCAAGTCTAGTTAGAATCAGGGTAGTTTCCGACGTGAAATCATGTGATCAGTTCTTTAAGACTTTAATCACAATGGACTAGAAAGTTGGCCCATCTGTCAGACCATCATTAACATCGATGAATGACGAAACATGACGTCATCGCCTAACCGAGTTCTTAATAATAAGGAACCGCTTAATTGCACAAGACTTGGGTCCTTCTTCGAAAATCAAATTCAAGTTATGAACATGATAAAAGCGTGATTTGTAAAAGATAAGTGTCAAGTTGCATTCGATTTTTTTTTTGCGTCTAATCCAAAGGTTTTTTCATGTACGAAGCCTCTGATTCCCTTTTCAGAAGAGTGAATAAAATTGAAACATGAAACAGTTTGATTTTTTTGTTGCGGATCTGCTGCGGATGTCGTTATTTGGTCATTCATTTGCGACCAGATAATATTAGCAGGTCCTACTCTGAATCCTAGTAGTGACACACAAATCCTTTAAATATTGATCAATCTGCATCAGTTATTCTCTACTCAAAGGTAACTAATGATACTAATATCAAGAATTATAATTAGTTTGAGTGCTTCATTATCATGATCCTAGCAACAGTGAAGCCGATTGACGTGTAAATTGGCCAATATAGTCCAAAATATCATCCATTACGATAACAACTATTCAATGTTAAGATGAACTTATGGCTTGCTTTAAAGATCCAATGACTTGTAAGTTTGAAAGTTGAAGACATTGATGAACTCCAAAATCGATCCATGCTCTGTCACGAACATAAAATTCGTCTCTGTCAGGCGCCAAAGATCGAATGTTTTTAAATCTCAAGTTTGGTACTTTGTCATATCCGTTGATTCTAAGGCTGTCTACTTCTGTTCATCCACTCAAGGTTATCCAGGGGTATGTGATCACGTGACCAAACATTCTTTGCAATGGCAATCACATATCATCTGTCCAAAGTCAAGTATCGAGAAGAAAAAACAACACGTGACTCGGTCACATGGATTGACGTCATAAGGCTACACTAGGTCTACCGAATCTTACGAGAGTTATGCGCAAAATCCAAATAGATATCAGCTGTTTATTCTATAACCATCTGATAGATAACGAAATAATATCACTATCAACCGAGCAGGCTACAACATTTATACTGAAACTGCTGTGACATTGTTGTTCGATTTTGTTATCTTTTACATTCTATTTTAAGTTATTGTCTTGGTCACATTCCGAAGGGTATGGTACGGGTTTAATATAATGATGAACTTTCATGTCAACATACAGATGATGTTTATTTATTCACATATTTATTTATTCATTTATTCATGTATTTATTGTTTACCACTTGCGGGATGTGTCAACAGTGCTCTATCATATATTAAACTGCGTTTTGCTTCAAATAATATGACTTGATGATGCTCACATCAGATATTAGTTAACGCAAGATATTTTAGATATTCTCGAAGAAAATATCCACATTCAGCAAGTTTTAAAATGGGTTAGGCCTATTGTTTGAAATTGATTCTTTCAAGCAACACTTTCCTTGCTTTGATAAATTAATAGAGCATAAAATCAGAGCAGTTTATCGATTGAATTTAACACCGTCCTGCATAAGATATGATCGGTTGAACCTTTAAAAGGGCGCTGGTAGTAATCAAACCTTATCCTGTCTATTCCCATCTTGAAGAACATGACCTTTAAAGAGGTTTCCTTGCAAAACGGGCAGGAACGACGAAAACCCCTCCCCATCCTATCACTTCATCCTCTCTGTCTTCATCATCTTCTTCTTCTTCTTCTTCTTCTTCTTCTTCTTCTTCTTCTTCTCCTCCTTCTTCTTCTTCTTCTTCTTCTTCTTCTCCTTCTTATTTTTCTATTTCTTCTATTTCTTCTTCTTCTTCTTCTTCTTCTCTTCTTCTCTTTCATAACCTTCTAGTATTCTTCCTCTCTCTTTCTTGACTAATATTCCTATATATCTTTATTATTTGAGCTAAGAGTTATGTTAAGCTTTACAGTATTCTCAACTGAGCTGATGTGCACTGTATGAGGTGTCGGGGAGAGATGGGGGTGGGAGACATACCGACAGGAGAAAGAGAGGGAGAGAGAGAGAGAGAGAGAGAGTGAGATAGAGAGAGGGAGAGAAAAGAAGGGGAAAAATCGGAGCAAACAAAACAAGAAAGGAGGACAGAGAGATAAAGAATGAAGAAGAAGGAGATGAGAGAAAGAGAAATGAGAGGTATGTGATCATTAACGATAAAGAGGTAAATAAATGATGCAGAAAACTAATTGAGTCAGAGGTAGATAACAACAATCGAGAGATAAACAGGTATGGGGAGGGGTTAATCATATTGTATCAGTCCGTTAAATTTATGAGGAACATCCCTATATAAATTAGAAGAGGAAACGGCGCATTTCCTATTCCTTCATTTTGATTTATGACGTATCCCGGTCAAGAGCAATGCCATCATATTAATATCCCAGGCTAAAACATAAATTGAATGACTTTTACTGTGATCTATACTGCTGTGCACACGGTGAAGGGATTGTTGGCTTATAAATATCGCGTTGTTTCGATAGGGTTCAAGATAACTTTCCACATTACATTATATTCATTATGAACAAATAAGAAAAGTCGATGGGAAACAGATGATCTCTGACACCCCTTCACAACCAAAATAAAGTAAGTGCAATGAAGAGGACATATCAAATAGTCGGCTTACACCTCATAAAAACGAAAAACTGTGTCACAATCGGAAGAGACGGGTATAGGTTTAACTGTTGAAGTTTGTACATCTCCAATCATAACAATTTTATTACTTGCCATTAGGGTTTTTTTCAATACGAGAATAGAGAGGTAAAGATACAGAACCCAATAAGGATTATTTATGGTTAAGCCAATTAACAAAACGAATTATGTACATGATATCAAATTCCAAATAACTTCGGGGGTTTCCCGCGTTTGTCTTTTTGGCTTCCTCTTTCTATCATCTCAAAGTTTTAGAAAACATTCATGATCGTGAAGAAACACGATTATATAAGGTTTCTTTTTTTGATTGCTGATTGTGTATTCTTTAATGTGTCATTTTATTTTCCGTTATGTAGGTAAAATCGCAAGGTCCCCCCTCTTGCCTTCCATGATGTAGCCACAGGCGAAACCTCGCGGTGACATCTCGCGAATGACGAGATCCGGAGACACGGTGCGAATGAAGCAATTATGAAAGCGGAAATCTCGTCCAAATCTGTTCCCCGTCACGTCATGGAGAGATGGGCTTTACTGCTCATTAAAACGGCAACAGTCTGCTGGAAACCATTCATTATCACCGGTAGCAACGAGTGATGAGAGCTTGGACTCGATCATAGGAGAGACAATCACGATCATTGATGGGACGAAAATAATAAGAAAAGTTGCTACTTTTCACTTTCAGCTGTGGTTTCTATCATACCTATAGCTTAAATAAATTGACTTAGTTGAAGTCCAAAATCTAGGTACTTAATGGTCAGAAGAGATACTTATATCACGTGTATGGACACTTGTATTGGTAGAAGAGCTCTTACAATGCTCACTGAAAAGAAAAAGTGATATTGAAAATTGATCTATCAGTTCAATCAGGAACCAATCAAGTCTCATCGTATGCCTACTGCCCTCAATATATCGAGTACATAAATTTCGCAATGATCAAGGCGTGTCAAATTACTTGTTTCGTAATGTAATTGAAGTTAAGCCGGATTTAATTACGGATTTAATCACAGATTTAATCACGGAAGTAGATTATAGATGACCACCAGGAGTTCAAGGTTACTGGATTCCGGTAGCTTGATTACTAATTATCTGACTATGGAAGCAATTCATTCAATACAATATTGTATAATCATGTAGTATTCAGTGATTTAAAATGATGAGGAAAGTTAAAGCCCCTCTAAAATTTCGGGAGCCCCATATTTGCCAAAAATTTGACAGCAAAATTTCACTTAAATTGTATCATAATGTGAAATAAGATGTTAATTAAAAGACGCACTTCTGCAAAACTGTCCCGCAAAAAATTGTGTTAGAAGATAAATATCCCCTACTGAATAGCCTACATAATTTTGTATTCTTTCATAAATATTCGACTTCAAACACATTTGTTGCAGAAATGTGTCTTAATTGACATTCTCTTTCACATTATGATACAATTCAAGTTAAATTTTGCCATCAAATTGTTGGGGCTCCCATCACTGTAGAGGGGCTTTAACATATCCAGAGAAATATTGCAAAATCATGTTCTCCACATGCAGACAGGGGAAGAAGCAAACAACATAAGGAGGTGATGATCGTTGTCTTAAGCCCTCTTTCCCTCTAAAGATCATAATGCTTTATACAGGTACGAAAATATATGTCAGTGATGACTATCGGTAATTCTGAATACTTTTGACGAAAAGACCAGACAAATCTCACAATTCCTGCTCTGCTTTAACTGAACGAAAATACAAATAAGATGGACAGAATTTCATATAATGACGAAATGCAGAAAATAAAAACAAATACTTTAAAGAATTTGTTTAAAAGATGAAGGAAGTTGGCGAAATTTTTCGGCAAATAATTACTATAAAATATTCGTACACGTATTACACAATGGCAATCATTTAAATTTTCTTCATTCAGTTATTGTCTTACAACTGAAATAAAAGGCGCATTTAACTTTAGGCATGAACTGAAGTTAGAGAAACTTCAAACATTGCACTATTATGTTATGTTTTAATACCTTGTTTCCATTTATACAATTCTTTTGTTTTTGATGTTGACGTTGACAATAATTATGTATAAACATGATAAATGACGTTTAACAGAAACAAATATAAATGAACGAATTCATACCATACATGTTATTCTATGTTCAGTGCATGAAAACGAATTTCATTTTCTGAGAGAGACAAACAAACATTGGAGTGCGGAAACAGCACGTCACAGAACGGGAAATCAAATTATATCTCCACATTATACCGTTACGTGATTCTATTATCCCGATTGTGTGGTGTATTGCCATTTGGTCTAAAACCAGTTCGTCTACTATCCAACTCCAAACCTTTAGTTCCACTTTGACGGCTTGCTAGTTCGTCCAATATGTCCGTTTTGCCGGGCTACTTGTCCAGCTAGTCAACTTTCCAGTCGGCGCACTTTCGTGCCTAAGGAAATTTTCGGTAATATGTCAGAATTAAGATTTTTTTTCAAAACAGAATTGATGATTAATTTTGTTGGCATATATCGGCTTTTAGGCTAGACATTGTTTAGAAATGAGTATTAGACAAACTGATAGTTATACCGCGTAGACAGTGACGTAGCAACCAGTTGTAGGGAGTGCCCCTAAGACTGAACAAAAGAGAAAGATAGGAAAAGGGAGACATGAGTGAGACAATAAGATGATAGAGTCAGCCCATTAAACACCCTCCCCATATATTGGTGCTCTTTCGCGTTACATACCCCCCCCCCCCCCCCCTCACCCCCCCCCCCCCCCCCCCTCACCCCTGACCAATGCTACGCCTCTGGAACTGGTTGGATACAAACTGGAAATAAACAAGAAGGGCTTAAGACCAAATGGCTGTGACCCAAATGGCAATAAGAAATGATCGTTGTTTTTCATCCCTTCATCATCATGCTCCAGATGTCTTCGATATTCAACCACGGTATCCTTCTACGTCATTGTGGGACGATGGTGAGGTCACGTGTCTTTCAAACTAAATATTTCTGTCTTATTTTGATTTAGGTTTTAATTGTACAGGAAGAACAAATAATTGAAGGTTTCCTATTTTACAAACAAGTATCATCTGACATTGGTGATGTCATATAGTCCATGAATGTTACATTACAATTAAACGACTTAAGGCCAGTCCGAAATGTCATTGGCAGCATGCAAACAAATATTAAAGGACTTCATTTTAATAACTATTTTGCTTTATAAATAACCATTATGACATAACCAACGCCAACTTTGGTAATCAGAGCAAAAGACAGCCTCAAGAGATCATGTGTGAAATATAAATAATTAAAAGACATTAACTCAATCCAAATCTTAAGATATGAATGTGTTAGTTAGGAAAATAATACTAAGATGGAAGAATTGTTGAATATACTTTAATTTTTAGCCTATGTTATATTTCACTAAATCATCGAGTTATTAATGTAAATATGTAAATTATGGTAATAAAAACCTCGCTTTAGGATAAGAGGGAAAAAAAACTCAATCCACATCTCTCTCTATCAAAGTTTTATTTCGAGTAGGGTGACCAAAGATTAAGTTACATGTTTTGTAATCATGAATCTTTGTCGTTACACTTTAATGTTCTAATTAGAAGAACCCTTTTACAAGTTTATCCGTTTATAGAAATCTTATTTTCCCCGTTGGCCGTATATGTCGATAGCAAATTTGGGGCGAGGACCCAATCCATATCCCCAGTCAAATATAATGACGAAGACTTTAATTCTGAAAATGAACAGTCAGTATTGTGGTACTACTCAGCTTGACAGGATGCACAAATCATTACACAGTTCTGGTATTCATTGATAACTGAGAGATAACAATTATCATACAGCTTAGGGGTGGTCAGGAATGTTAAACGCCCCCATCGGTTATGAACACAAATAGACTAGATAACTCATCTGGCATTGGATGTGTATGTTTATGTACAATGTACAAGGACAATGTGCTGTATCTATATGTATGGCCTCTTCAAGGAGGCAGTGTTGCCTTACTTCCGGACAAACTTTGGATGCTTTTTTGTTTTTATAATGTTATTTTCGTATCATGTTTATATTATGTTCCGTCAACGCTATATGTACCTTCATCCCTAAAAACAAGTATTTTTGCAGATGCACCTATGGTCAGATACCCCTATCCCCGGGACACCCCATTTTTCGACGCCACTATTGGCCTACATCTCTATGGTCCAACACCCCTATATACTCCGATTTTTATGTTCGACCATGGACCCAACAGTATCCTTAGTCCGACATACCCTGTGGTCGACACTCATCTTGGACGCAGTATATGGTACATTTTATGTTGCAATAAATGGGTGTGTCGAAACTATTTCGGAGTAAGATCATATACAGTATTATAACTGTACATGATAGACATGTCAAAACATAGGAATAATACCAAGTCGCCAAATCACTGTAACAAACTAGATAATGATTACATAATGTTTCACTCGTATAGAGTTTTTCATTCATATTCACTTCTACTGTATGGAATGATGATAAGTTTGCTTTCATTGTAAACTATAAATACATATCCCAACCTCTTATAGAGCCGTAAGTTTGAAAGCATTTGAACTATCAGAAAGCCTTTCATAGCTATACTAATCATGAACAACCTTCAATCCCAGCGCCTTTGTGGGGGGGACGCCCAATGACATTAATGGATCGGTAGATGCTTATCTTCTAAACCAGACAAATACTAAAATGTCTGACATTTGTATGACTCTGTTCTTTCCCTATAGAGTAGTTCCTAAAGCGCAGTATTAATATAGGACATCCTACAGAGTCACAGACGTGTATAAGATGAGAATCTAGATTTAGACAATTCAACTAAATAGGGAATGTTATGGGCAAGAGTCAATCTACACTCAACAATGTTTAATACGAAATAACTCTCTCTAACCTTTCGTCGACCCAATCCCCAAAATTAATAAGCCCCTCTCATCGAAATTCTATCATAAGTAGCCTACGTCATACGTCTTTTATTTCATTTTCTGTACCTACAATTTCTTTGTTAAATAGATTAAGACATTTAGTAAACAGATTACTTAATAGAATAGAGACAAAAATCAGATGGATTTGAACACCGTCACAGCATCTCACACAGTTAACATTTTAAAGCAATATTACATCAGAATAATTTACTGCATTCAATACGTCTTCCCATATCAGTACAAGCCACGGTTTCCCCAAATTAAAATAGTTTTAGTTTTTAAAACTAAACATTTGCCAATTCCAACCTGTGAGTTTAGAGTCCAAAGCTGAAATGAATAATATAATAGTGTTCATGTTTTCCTCTGATAGGCCATATCATCTAAATATAACGAACAAAATTAAAAACTTTGATATTCACATTAATCAGGTGCAAACTTTACGGATTTGAATGTTCTCATCTGCTATCATAACACAAACAGTAGGAAAGCATTAATCTCATAATCGATGGTATCAAATTCCTCGGCTTATGATCAAATGTCATGTGATGACAGACTACTTTAAGCAACTTTCCCTAAATCTTGTTCTAAATTAGATGGGTGATTAATTAAGCCATGTTTGTTACATCATGAGACAGCTGTTGAAAACTCTCTAATCAAATGATTCCAGACAACATCTTGGTTTGTCAGGCATGTTGTCTAGTCTTTAAACTGAGAACAATTTGATCCATTTTCACCATGAAAGGAATCATAGTATATTATGTAAATGGAGTGAATCTAAAACAGCAGCGTCTTCATATCAAGGAAAATATATTTTAATTATAAACTGATTGTGTTGGAGACATGAGCTCACGAGTTAATGATGGATGTTAAAATTGTCGTTGGTCAGGTGCTAACGCCAAAACTGTTTTTCGTTTAACTCTTCAAATCTGTTGCCTATTTAATTTCTAATAGGTTTGTTTCGATTTTTGTTTTATCTTTTCGGAAAGTTTCGACCATGGGCTCGATATCTGCCAATCAAAATGATATTCTAGACGACCAAATATAACTGAAAGCAAGGGACACACTCATGATGGTTATTATTATAACTTTTAAATTTAGTCCAGAAAACGATAGTACATGTAAGTTAGTAACGTCTTGAAGTAGCGGCCAACTAGCAGTTCCTTGCCAGTCCAACCAAGGAGGATATAACGGTTAACTCAGATGAGCACCTAGGCATATCGCTATTGAAGTCTGAGAGTCAGACTAAGATTACTCAATAGTCATTCGGAAATAGTGAGAGAGAGAGAGAGAGAGAGAGAGAGAGAGAGAGAGAGAGAGAGAGAGAGAGAGAGAGAGAGAGAGAGAGAGAAGAGACAGAGAGAGAGAGAGAGAGAGAGAGAGAGAGAGAAAGGGAGTAACATGGAATGAACATGAATGATTAGATATAATTAGCAGAGATTAGACCTCGTGCTAACAATCCATGACAGCTACATGTATAAGGGGTACAAAATTGTCGACTCATGGCTGCATTGACGTAGCCACAGGGGAGCATGTGGGACGTGCCCCCTCTCCATTGAATAGCGAAAAATGGAAGGAACAGGAATAATAAGAGAAAGAAATAATATAAAAACAAGAAAGAGGGTAGAACAGAAAGGGAGAGGGGGAAATAATGCAGCCTGAAATCGGAGTTGATCCCCAGGCATTGCATTGACAAACAGACCTCTGCCACCCTCCCCCTTCCCCTTCCCCTCATCCCTCCACGACGACTCAAATGCCCCCTCAATGGCTGACTCAAGGGTTAAACTTGTTCGTGCCTATTATTGTTCTACCTCGTCAAATGATATGTACACATTAGAAGAAATTGCAAGGTTTTTTCTTCTTCTTTTTCTTAAAACTATGACACATTAGAAGAAATTGCAAGCTTTTTTCTTCTTCTTTTTCTTAAAACTATGAGCTAGACCATCTTGTATGGGGTCATGAGTTTGGTTAAAATGAACATATTGGAAGCATATGCGATCCTAGAATATTCAGTGATCGTTGTCGCGGTCGAAATAGAGTCTAAAGTGATGAAATTGTAAATAATAAACTCTTTTCGTTGTATAGCTCCCTCTCAATGTCAAGATATTAATTTAGCTAGAATACAATGTTTCTTGACTAAAATCGACCGATTGGCTATTCCCATTTGGAAATAATATATCACAACTACATATCCTGAGATTTTCATGGTCACAGCTACCATTGTATGGCCGTAGGCGCTATTTGAAAATTATCGAGATTTACCGGGAGCACCGGTAAATTTTGATATTCAATTTTTCTCGAAAGCAGAAGTGTTTTAGGAGCTAAATTGTCTAGTGCTTATAATACATCCACAGGGGCATCCAAATATTTTCAAAATTGTAAAGAATCACTATCCAGCCAATTTTAAACATTTCCCAAAACTTTGTAATACCTTTAACTAGTATTTATGATCCTCGTGATCACGCGAAAATAAATTATAAATGTATGTCCATCGTTATCTTTGTCTCAGTTCCATAATCAAATACTGTAGCTGTGCCAACAGGTTAGCCTGCGGAAAGGGGAAATCAGCAAACAACAAAAATACACCAATTTAACAAACACACACAAACAAACAGATAGGTACTGACGTTCTGTTGTTTTGTTGACACTAGTCATGATAGTTGATAGAGGGTCAAAATACATTGATTAGTCGACAACATTCACAAAAGTATTGTATTTGCATGGACAAAATTGGTAGGGGTGCCCCCCCCCCCCCACCCTAAGCGCCACCTATGCTTCCACGTTACGTAGTTCATGTCCTCTTATCCGTATGATGGTAAATTAAAGCCCCATCCCGATTGTAGCATCGAGCATCGGGGTTTGATGTTAACAAGCCGGGGATACAACTCAGATAAGAGCCCGGTAGTCATCAAGATTCCAGGCGATCCTAAGCTTCCAGGGCAAGGTTTTAGCCATCCATTATCATCAACAGGAATTATTGACTCTCGAGTTTGCAAACTGGGATAGCAGTCCAATAGAGGACAGACACGTCTAATTGCAATAAGCAGAAGAAATGCAGCAGTTATGAAATAATCGCATTTTACCTATGCTGTTCAATGTTCATGCCATCCATTTATCAACAGGAATTAATCTCAAGGTTGAAAACAGTGAGAGTAGCCAAACAGAGGAACAGACTACATCATGTTTTTTTAACTGCGGAAAGCCAGAGAAACACAGTAGTTATGAAATATTCAAAGAACAAACATCATATTCTTATGCTAGTATAAATGACATCCATTTCTCGTAAGCAGGAATGAATCTCAGGTTTGCAAGCACTGATATCTGTGTAACATGGAGGACGGACAGGATAACGTTTTCTAACTGCTGAAAAGGTCAAGAAACCCATTGATGCAAACCAAAAACAGTGGGCAACATAACAGTTTTACCCGTTTAAATCATCATAAGACAGGGTTTTACCTTTCGGAAAGACGAACCTCCCAAAACCTCCTAGCCTTTTTATACCCTCCATGTATAATAACACCTTTATTCTGAATCATACTTAGCTCACTGTCTTCAAATCATTATTCTTTGCGAACGTAAAAAGGTGATAATAATGACTTTCATTAGCTTGTTTTTCCAATGGCAACGTTTTATCCCACTGTACAAATGTAATTCAAAATTGTATAATGGTATCTCTATAGGCTAGTAACTCCATGATAGAAGGAATCCACTTTGCATACATCAGTTGTTGCTATGTCTGACAAGCCTCTAGCTTATGCTCAAGAAGCATGTATAACATTAGTTAACAGATCTAATTGGCTATGAAAACGGCCTCGTAGTAACTTTACAGCCTTCTGATGAATGTTCATATACATATAATGTATATTTTGCCGAGAATATCATTTGCAGTCGATCGATTGGTCAGCCAAAAACAAAACAAGATACAGACAGCATTCACAGCAATGATTCAACTATTTAAAATAATATACACTGTAGGTAAGTATGTCGATTCACTTCAGATTAAACATAAGCCAATTTCTAATTGTTAACTATGCCGAAGAGATATGAAATGATTAAAAGTTTTTTTTTTAAATTGAATAACCAAGGATAAGGTATTTAAACAGACACATATCTGCTGCAGAACAACAGAGACTCTTTCAAGGCTGTCTATTTATGTTCGCCCAGTCTGATAAACGTATGGTGTATCATTTATTGCGATGGATAAAGGAAAACAACAATAGTGAGACGGAAATCAACACTCTGGTTTTCAGGAAATGGTTGGTTGATTCGCCATCTTAGTTTGGTTTGGAATCCAGGATAGCCAACCAGGAAAACTCATCTAAAGTTTTTGTGACTGCTTGTTATTAATTCACTGGCCTAGCTAGTTCCCTCATTGTAAATAGTACAGTGTTATGATAAGTTCCTTGATGTTCGTAATCTTCATTTCTAATACTGGTCTCCCGTTTTCTGAAGAATTTCATTGTCCTTATTTTTTCCTCTAATGAATAGGTTTCGGCCCAGTCATAAGAACTTGTAAATCTGTATACCTCTTCTGTCAAATGCTATCTTCCTCTTTCCTTAATATTAGTACATCTTGTATCGGGACAACAGATGCATTAATTATATTCTAAGTTCGTGTCATACTAACCCTTGACCTACTTGGCATGTACGTAGAGTCCAGAAGCACATGCTTTTAATTAATTGTAATGTGTATTGAGATGTATTAAGAGTTTTTGCCTTCAAAACCATTAATGTAATTGGATTTATTTATTCAATGAGACAATCATTATTATTGATTAAAATGAAACTGAGAGTAAGGGGCAGATGTAACACAACACCCAGTTTCTCTCCGTCTCTTTCATCCGTGTCAACACGGATATAAGATAGAAATTCGGTTAGAAAAGGCTTTTGGTTTTGTTGGTCAAATAAAAAAAAAAGAGGTTTACACATTTATATCAGTTGATTGTATACGCCCATCGTAATTCATGGTCATTTTTTGTAATAATGTGTAGGTTTCATTTCTCATTATGAGTAGTCAAGTCAGTGAAGTGCATACACAAAATGCATTTGAACTTAAATGACGAAAATAAGGATCTGTGCAGCATTGAGTCTACAAACCAGTGGAGACCCCCCCCCCCCCCGTCTCTTCTTTGACAATTCCCATCTATCTATATGATGATTACTACCCCCGCGGAAAACTACTTCTGAATATTTACAGACATTGGACAATCAGCTTCTTCTTTTTTTAATAAATCATCAGGAAAACCTAGGGTTGTATGGTAACATTAAGTTAACATGGTTAATAGTGCACCCCTATATGCATGTGTGAAAAACAGCATGTGATGATAAAGACGTTCTATGGCACAAGTGGTAAATAAATATTTTAAAAAATAGATAGATGATTTGTACAAAAATCTACTGCCTAAATGTTCACTCATTGTTAAGTTCACACCACATGCTGACATGCAAGCATTGTACGTTTAGTTATATCACCATTGATTGATGTATCCTAATTCAGGAAATCGTTGGTATGTCACCACCAGATAAACTGGTAATTACACTTTGCTGTTGAACCCTATACACCTGTACGGTATTCGGAAGGATGGTTCACATATATACTTGAGTGAGACAAACCATGCATGTAAAACAATCAAAGAAACGTAGCTGTTACAACGAAATAATTGAGTGAAAAACGGGCATAGTATGTTTAAAAGATTCTGACATTATTATACAAATTATTTTAAAAAAATTAAATAAATGAAAGTGTCACTGTAGACATGACAATTTATTTTTGAAGTTTATACAATTATGTCCAACTTGAAGTTCTGTAAAATATATAGATTAGATATAATGGCATCTTATTTGGTAGCGGTTTTAGAATGATGTTTTGTTTTTAATTAGCTTGTAATCACTTGTTTATTTACTACCCATTGTTTCTTTTCTCTTTACTTTGTATAATTATCTGCGGACATTGGAGCCAAGCCTTTGAAAGGCCAATGGCCTCTGCTGGCTTCTCCATATTCTTTGTTTTGTTTATATATTTGCTTATATTATGTAATACATATAATGTATTGTTGAATGTATTTTTTACGAGAATTTGATATAAAATGAATTAAATTGAATTTTTGTTTTGATGGGTGGATAAGGGATTGCTTACATCCACCCTCTACATATATATATCGATATTTTTGCGGGGTGGGCTTGAGACCCCCTCCCCCCTCCACACAAAAAAAAAACATTTTAGAACTGCTACCAAATAAGTTGCCATTATATTGTTGTCATGGTTGTTTTCACTGCAAAAAGTAACCTTTTCATAGACAGTGATAGACTTGCGAGGGCTGTTTGGCGTATGTGAACTCCCCTTTACTAAAGGTTTGTCAACGATGCACGGATAGAATGAAATGACTCTACACTATTTATAATAGGAAATACCACTGTGAGTTCATAAAATACTCGACGGATATCCTACACCTCTGTTCCGATGCATAGTTTGGATAATTTTGATGAGTATAATCTGAAGAAAAAAACACAACATGCAAAAGATAAGCTTCCGTTTGATCTACCTTGTATCCTTTATACATCCCACCATATTTGTCGGATTACAGAGCTGAATTTTATTTTAACAAAAACATTACAGGCACTCAAACTGATCATGTGGAATGCAGGTTATTGAGTCTGGGCTAATACATCATTCATATCCTCTTTCAATCACTATATAAAACTTGCAATTATTATGGTGTGTTTGTATTAGTTTAAAAGTACAAATTTGTCTTTTTAACTTATCAAAGTGGCCTTTTTTCTTAATCTGGATGAAATCCTGTAGGGAGGTCTTTGCCTCTTGATCAAGATGAGTCATGTTAAATCTGAAAGAAAAATGATGACAGCCTCAAATCCAAGGCTAAAAGGTGGTTATAATCTCCATATACCACAACAAGAACAATACTTATCTCACATTCACTCCTATGGTTTCATGACTCAGCCTTATTCTACCACAATTTTTTTTGAATGGCTCGAAGTGGAACGTTCCGATCTATTAAGCGCTTGGAGTGATGACCGCCCCGGGTAATTACGGAACGCCCCTCATCCATGATAACCCGCCGTGCATGATATATAAACAAACCAGGGTGGAGACGATTAATGTGTAGATAGTACAAGATATGGGAATAAATGGAGAGGAAAGATTGAAGGATAAGATGTGAAAGGTGACATATAATTTTTCATAAAAACATAAAGGGGAGATATGAAGAGAGAGATGAACAGACAGAGAGAGGAAGAGAGAGAGAGAGAGAGAAAGAGAGAGAGGGGGTATAAATATGAGCCTTTACCAAGGCGGAGGGGGGATTTCCATAAGGTGACACCTTACTGGACGAAAAACACACGATTGTCAAAGGAGATCAATTAGAGGGTGAAAATAATGAAAGTGGGAAGGTATAAGTCGACGAAAAACACAGAAGAAGTCGGGATCCCCAGCTCTTCTTGCTCTTTGTCAAGGAGGCTCGCAACCCGTTATTCATGTGATACATAATACAAGTTCAGAGAACAGCCAAGGGTAGTCTTGAATAATTAGCTCATAATATATGCGTTATGATTATTCAGATTCATGTATCTTCAATGCAGTATCTTCAATCAGCGGTTTCTTGTGTTACAGTCTAAAATTACGGAACCACAGACGAGCGATGACAACCTCGGTTTGGCATGCTCAGACAATTTTCAGAATTAATACTCAGACGGTTTCTCTTAAATGTCCCTGATGAAGAGGCATGGTTTATACAAAGCCTTACTAAGTCTATGGTGTATAGTAGAAAATGCTGCGATTTGTTTATTTGTTTGTTGTTGTTGTTGGTGGTGTTTTTTGGGGTACCTTCTTTGGGGGGAGGGGCGGTGCTTTGGACGGTGGTGTATCCAGCGTAGCCATGGGTAAGCGTTCGCCCCTTGTTCTAAAACTCAATGGTACCTGGGAACATTCCGCCTGCCCTCTAAGAGATTCCACCTCCCCCGTCGTCCCTTTCGCCCAGCCACCAATATTATGGATGCATGTGAGTAGAATATGTTTATGGCTACAAGAATGTTAAACTGTCTTGCATTTCTTTCATGGTGTCTTTTTCTGGTTCGCAGGTCGATCATAAAACTTCACCTTTTTCTTTACCATTCTTGCGACCATCTTATCTCTTGTCTTGGTTCATTCAGAGTCCTTATCTATTTGCTTCATAGTAGGTTCTTAGATGTCTTTTTGCGAAGGCCATATTTTTCTGGATTATGTAATGATTTAAAATCCAAAATAATTATTTGGGTTAAACATTATTTTGTCCAATAATATGTATTCGAAAAGAAATTGCTTCAAAGTCACATGTTATAATCCTTTCCATTTAGATTTGTAGTGGTTTTTTTTTACCATCAGTTTTGTACCTCCCCCTTTTATGACAGTAAAAGAACCAAACAAATATGCCTATATCCTGTAGACTGTGTAGAGGACTGATGCACGTTTGAGCATGCATATCAATCAAGTCGTATGTGTGCGCGGACTGCGGCTTCGTAATGTCAAAAGTTATTTCGCGCAGTGATAACAGTTCAATTATTTAGATGGGCCGAGTTCGATTGCACGAATTGAAAGTTGAAGGTTGGGTGAGATGTCTAGTAATGAATGAAAAGCCATCGATCAATCAGTCAATGGCTCGTCATATCATCAAAAATAAGAGTTAAACTGTATATATATATATCAAATATTACTTCAACTTCGGTTCCTGTGCTGTCTAGAGTAAAGGGAAACGTCTGATTAACCATTCAGCCCGATACATTCTATTGAGTCTTGATGTAGGTTGTAACTTCAGTCAAACCACATCATAAGCATTCTGAAATGAAAACCATTCCATCATTCTTTGACATTTATAACAGTGGCGTATCCAGCAGGGGGAATCTGGCGTCACCCCCCCCCCCCCCCTCCCACTCGAAATCCTTAGGGAAAAGTAACTTCTTTTGTGTCTACACGGCCCAGATTGCCCAGACATCCCCCCTCCTTGTTCGTGAATATATAAATTATATATATCAATATCTTGATTTATTTATAAAAAGGGGGAACCAGTAGTACCAAATAAATTAGGTATATCAGATCACGATGGAAATTTATGAAGCATGAATCATAAGACCAGACGATTTCCTTATATTCAGTGTGCATGAGCAAGTTTGTTAAGTCTGACTGAGTTTAATATATTTCAAAGTAACGTATAGAGAACATGCTAGCTTTAAAACTGAATATAAATTTATCATCTCCCCTTCCCCATTTTCTCAGTTTTACAGATCAACTTAAAACAAAGCCAGCAATAGAATTATTATTTAACAAAAGTAAATCGCATTCTTCACACACTACCTCAATCTAAATAAACAACTAGAATATGAAAAGAAAACTTTACAAGGACAGCTTTCTTATGATTTCAAGGAAACCAGTCAGCGGGTTGAAAACAATCTAAACGTGTGCTATTCATTGTATTTTGTCTGTCTGATGATGTCATCTTGTGGGGAATGAGAGCGATGTTGGTCGAACCTCGGCTAGAATTTGGCTTTGTGGCAAGCAATGTGCGGTATTTTCATAGAAAAAAAGTGCGTTTGTTCTTTGTGGTTCACTTCCATAATTTTATTTTGAAATGTTTGGATCATGACTAAATCATATCATAATGTAGTTATTCATTCATCAGAGGTTTCTCTGATCCACTCACAAAGGATAGGTTATACGGACACTGAATGATTGAATGAAGTTTGATTCATGGTGACTGGAGTATTAGGTTTCGTCTCCCCATCCTTAATCCCCTCCCCTACCCCTTCCCATTACCATCGTAAAGCCTTTTAGTGATAGCATACAATGTGTGGGAGGGGGGCATGTCATTGTTATCATTAGAGAAGATAAAGTTATAGTATGTATGGTAGATTATTCGTAATTTTTTTGTTAGTGCCAAATGAAACCTTTTCAATGTATACCTTTGGTGATTTAAAAAAATTAAAACTATCGGTGGAATATTATTTATATAAAGTAAATTTATATAAAGTAAACAAAATACGGAGTAAGTCGAAATAAAACATGCTTTCAGGATGGTAACAGCCCACAACAGATACGCTTATGAACAACAATCAAATATGTTATGCCAATCTCTAAAATAATTGTCAAATGTTAATATATAACAAAGAAAAAAAAAATCATAATATTTTATATTTTATATTTCATACATTATGAGTGGAATCTCCCCCTTTCATCCCCACCCCATCACTCATTATTTTGCCCCCCCCCCCCCATCCCCTTGGTTGATCATACATTCATCTTATTTACCTTTTCAGTAGTTTCTTCATTATTTTAGCATTCAGGGCTTATCATTGGATTACATTCAATTGTATTGGTTTGATCAAGTGTTACTCTTTTCATGATAAGGGCGTCATTTTAAGATTGATCTCTCTCTAATAGAGTCACGTAAGTTTCTTCACGTACTGTCTTTAGAAATGTTCAAGAAGCTCCGCGATAGCTTTGTTTTTAGGAACTTGATGTAAATGTATCGGCTGTTGCTATTCGAGCTTTAGTTACTAAACGGCAGAAATTTGAAAGATTACAGGTCTAGATAATGTGGGTTATTCCTAGACAATGTTTTCTCGTTCCCAATAGTACAAACAGAGACAAAAAGCATGGTTTCCAATTGAACTTACATGTAAACAATACCCATCCTACATAATTCAGTGCAGTGTTTTTTAAAGCATATTCCGAGTCCACGGTCATGACTATATGCATGCACGGAGGGTAATTACCCGTTCCTACTTATAGGAGCTAATATCGTCATATAAATTGATTCGGCAGACCTCTTTCAACCATACTGGTGTATGGTATAACGGTTGAGCTCTGACTGGGGTCATGATATAACGCCAACATCGAGTACTACCTGATGACTTTATTACAGAGTTTAAAGAGAAGGTTGAGTTCTGGGGAGAGGTGAACAAATAAGTTGTGAGCGTTATCATTGTTATTATGCGAGTGTGGAAGAACAGCAGAGAGAAAATGTTCCCTGAAAAGCATGGCTCTTCAAATGCCTTCATATTTTAAATATGACAAGTAACAGCTTAAAAATGAGGCCTACATTTTTATGCCAAATGTTTTTGTAGTCCCATATACATCTTTCTGTGTACAGTACTTGTTACTTTATACCAAGACTGGGCCAAATTTCTTATCATGTTGATGATTCCAGAACATTATATAGTACACACTAATACTTAATTGCTGCGTGATCAACTTGTTCTGAACGATTCCACACCGTTCTTTAATCGCATGACCAGAACTCGACTTTATCTTTAAGCTGCATCGCTCACACAAAAATATATTTATTCCGTGATTCACCTGGAATTTTATTCAAAGTCAGGTATTTTCAAGTACTACATGGTGTTACCGAAAGCATATAATGGTGAATACTCACTCATTCACTATGGAAATACAAAGAGAACAAGTATTCTAAGCTCGTTATAAATAAAAACATTGCATTCTAAAGTTAGGCCTATTCAATTTTCCAGAATAGCAATGAGTTTGAAAGAAATGATTACGAACGATATTTTGAATATGTTAATTCCATTCATGACAGTATGACAGCATTAATGACTAACCCGGAAAAGGTGGTTGTATAGTAGGTGTTTTAAAGCATATTTCTAAAATGCTCCTGGCTATCAAAGATTGCAGATCAGTTACAAATATGTCTTGATTTTATTCAATGTATGGATTATCACTATGTATATAAGATTTCAAGAACAGAAAAGTTCAGACACACGATGATAACACTGATGCATCTCTTTTTAATAGCTTCAAAATATTTCAAAATAAACTCAGCGGTAGACTTTGCTAAAACAAGCGTAATCTACTTTAAAATAAGCCACACCCACACAATCATACCCCTGAACTCCAGGGGAAAACAAGCCGAATACAGTACTTTTCACATGCCTAGATTGAAACCTGCAGACTATGCATGATGGGAAGGCAGCGTAAGGTTAGTCGGAAATGTAGGAAACGAGGGGGTGAGACGGGTGAGTTGAAGTGTGATTCCCCCTCCCCTTGTAGCCCCCTTCACATTGTCGCCCCCTCCCTCAGGGGAAGGGGGTTGAAAATAGCCAACCAGTAACTATGTCATCCTGTTTTGATGACATTCGAGTTTTCGTGAATGACGTACATAGTCTGGAAGGGTTAACGATTAAACATCGGGTAAAAATGGTGCTAAGGACATAAACGATTTCTTTTGGTGCTATAAAGATTTCATATTCGGCCTTTTAACCTCAATCAATCGTTGCCTTACTTTTAAGCAGCTACCATTTCTTCTTCTTCTTATATATTACGTTTTATATAACCTTCCTCCAAGGATCTTTTACTTGTTTCAGTTGAGTTGTATTCGTCGTCTTTTCCACTGGTATGATAATGATGTGATATAGACACCTTACAAAATAGGGATGTGATTCTAGATAATTTAGTAAAACCACATAATTATATAGATTGTAATGATTGAAATACATGAAAGCAAGGCTAAATACATTTACAGAAAATGTCAATTTGATATGAAATTAAATTGACCCGTAAAAAGACACAATAATGTTAAAGTTCTTCATTATATCTAAATGTATTCTAAATAGCCTTGTGAAAGGATATGTTTACTCGGGTGAGGAAATGTGACATAATTGCACTTTTCAGGAAACTCGTGAATCAGACTGATTTCTCAGAAATTAAACATCCCATGACTTTAATTCATTCCATCAAAGATCCTGATACGACATGATTATCAATCATAGATCTTCATCAAAATGTTATACGTCATGATTATATTCGCGAATTTCTACCTCTTGCATGAATCTTTCTTTATGTCTTATGTGTACTTTCATCAATATCACAATATCAAGATATCTTTTTTTATTTTTTTTATTTTTTTATTAGTTGTTGATTTTTCTGTTGATACCTTTGTTGAGGGGAGGCCGTTTGTTTGTTTGTATGTTTGTTGTTTGGGTTTGGGGGGTGCTAAATGTAGTATTGGCGTAGCATGCTATTGATGTTTGATGATAAAATTTGTATTCCCAATATGGGGAACGTTAAACATGAACGACCACCAAAAGAAAATGTTGCAATCTAAAAAGTTCACCTTTTGGCTGAAACATGGAGATGGTTGTCGCAAATAATGAATTATTGTAAATTGTTCAAACGTTTGTGCAATTACAGTTCTTTCAAGAGGGGGGGATACAATCATGTAATTTGTTGTAGCCATCTTTAAAAGATAGTCTCCTCGGCTCTCATATTTAGATGACATCGTCGATTAAATCAGAGATGGAATTTTGAAGGTTTTGATGGCCTACACTGTTAAAACAAGTATTAAAAAACTGCGGGTTAAAAAATTGTTGATTAAAAAACGCTCAACCATGGTTAAAAATGTAGTGTTGATTAAAATTTACTTTTAATCTTGCGTTGGTTAAAAACAGTGTTGATCAATTTTATTCCTTTTAACCTATGTTGGTTAAGTCTAAGTCGTTGGCAAAATTTGTAACCCAGCATGGATTAAAAACAAAATTCCGACAGTAATGATAGCCCCCTTCCGGTTAAAGTTTAATCAATGTTGATTAAAGTACTGGTCACGTGACCTAACGGAACGATATCGAAGCGCGTAGCTAGCGATCGCTAGCTCGACATACAAATAAAGTACATGCAAAGTACATGCAGTTTACGCGTGCGACAAAATTAACAATGGAGGTTGTCGCGAGGACCTGAGAAATGGGGGTTTGGACGGTCTTATCTCAGTGTTTTCAGGTAAGAAATTATTTTAATATTATCATCATCAATTCTGAAATTGTAAGGAAGAAGTTAAATAAGGTTCTTGCTCAAATCAAAAACGATTTGTGTCCCCTAGGCTGTACGTAGCTCAACCAATAAGTAACATTTTACTTGCACCGTGCACCTGGCTAACGTTACACTATGAACATGACAGACAAAGAAAGCGGACAAAATATACGGTTCCTCAGGTAGACAAAGGAACATCTCTTCACTGCTATTATGTAGAAAGGTGAATATGCATGTGACACCTGTTCTACACATTTTTACATAATAGCAGTGAAAGGATGTTCCTTTGTCTACCTGGGGAACTGTATATTTTGTCCGCTTTCTTTGTCAGTCATATTCATAGTGTTAGCACACACACACTCATCAGTCTGCAAGAATCTTCAACCGTGAAGGAGGCAGACCCAATTAAAGAAGGAGAAGTGAAGGCCTATAGGCTATTACTAATCCGTAATAGTATTACGGATCACCTACCCAAATTGCATGCATGAATAATAATCTTATTTTTTAAATCTAATTGTATCTAATTGTTTAAAACAATTAAATATAAAATAAGATGTCATCATAAAGTGAAACGTCTTCATGCATGCAATTTGGGTAGGTCATCCGTTACACTTACTGGCTGAGCTACAACCTACGGCTACGGGCCGGGACACAAAGCGTTTTTAATTTGAGCAAGAACCTTATTTCACTTCTTCCTTCCAATCTTAGCATTGATAATAATCATATTAAACCATTTCTTGCCTGCAAACACGAGGATAAGACCTTCAAACCCCCGTAAGTTTAACCAACAGTGGTTATAACTGTAACCAACAACCCACTAAAGTTTAACCAACATCGTGTGAATCAAAAAAGAATTAACCTACAATGGTTACAATTTTAACCAACGACCCATGTAAGTTTAACCAACAACATGTGAATCAGCCCCGAACAAAGCATAAATAACCAACAAAAGATTAAAGGTTTAATCAACAAATGGTTAAAGTTGAATCAACACCATTTTAACCAACATTGAGCAATTTTTTTTAACCAATAATTGATAATATTTTTAATCAACCACAGGTTAGATTTTAATCAACAGGCTGTTGGTTAAAGTTTAACCAACGATTGTGTGATTCACCTGGTAATCCGTGGTTGATAAAAATTTTAACCAACTTGATTAAAAATTGTAATACTTGTTCTAACAGTGTACATCGTAGGCGTCGTTCTGGAAGAACAGGATGTTAAGTAGAGTATAAAAATAAACCACACTGTCCCCTGTCCAGGATACGAGCATGGACCTACTACCAACGTGGAGAGATAGAGAGAGAGGGGGAGAAGAAGAGGAAGAAGAAGAAGGAGGAGGAGGAGGAGGAGGAGGAGGAGGAGGAGGAGGAGGAGGAGGAGGAGGACAAGAAGAAGAAGAAAAAAAAGAAGAAGAAGAAGAAGAAGAAGAAGAAGAAGAAGAAGAAGAAGCAAGAAAGAAGAAGAAGAAGAAGAAGAAGAAGAAGAAGAAGAAGAAGAAACAAAAGATGGATATAAAGAAACAGGGGGCAGGAACAGGTACAGCCAGAGAGAGAAAGAAGGAGGGAAGGAGAGAGAGAGAGAGAGAGAAAGAACGAAAGAGAGAGAGAGAGAGAGAGAGAGCCATACATATATAGAAAGAGAGACGGAGAGAGAGGGAGAGAGAGGGAGAGAGGGAGACAGCGAGACAGACAGAGACAGACAGAGAAAGAGAGAGAGACGGAGGGAGAGAGAGAGAGAGAGAGAGAGACAATAGCAATCAAGACAGAGTAATAATAGGGCTAGCATAGTAGCCCTTCGGCTTTGGTATTAAATATAGAAGTATGGAAGTATTACCGGATGGATGAGGGTCGATAGTGCATCAATGGTTATTATAAGCACATTTTGGTTAACATCGCAATGTACCAAAAAAATACCTGTTATATATCTCTCACATGCTAAAGCAAACTAATGTGTTTAGTGATGTCTGGCAAAATCAAATCCATTCAATTAAAATCACACCTCATTCTAATCTCCTTCTCTGTTCTCATGTATTCGTTTTCCCGACTTGTATGCATTCCTCCTAAATCTCGTTTTTTATATTCTTAATTATTTATTTCATTGTCTATTTTCAACATGCTTCCACTTTTATGTTTTTGTTGTTAATTGCCGTTACCCCTTTCTCTTGGATACTTTGCTTTGTTTTTCTTTTTTACCCTCCATATTTTTCTTCTGGTTCAACACTATTTTGTCAATTAAATTTAAACGCATCAGGACAAATTTGGAATTGCAGAACAATGATGCAATTACAATCAAAGGGTTAGTTGTCAAACTTTAATGATACCATCAATCAAGAATAGATTAGGAGATGAAAATGACACCATCTTCTTTCAAGAATCAAATATCACACTCCGTTGGGTGCATAACGTTTGTAATAATGCGGAACAAAACTTTCCGAAGACACTTTATGTTAGTCTGCAACACCAGTCTCCATTTGGATGATGAGCATAATAAAGTATAGCCTGAAACAGAGCGTAAAATATAACTTGCTTGTGATAGCCCTGATAATGATAATGACGCATCAAATTCTCAATAAATTATATTCTTTGTAGTTAGGCCATTATGATAGTAATTTTGCATAATGATGAATAGGCCATATAGAGGTCTCTCGACCCATGGTCAATCTGTCTCGACTCGGAAATAAGGCAACATTGTGTATCAGTGCTATACAAAACTGAAACTTGGGGATGTGAGGGGTCTAGGACCCCCCCCTAAAAAAATCACTGAAAAGGGGCACCTTAGAAATATGACTTAATTTTGTCTATTTGGCAAGACACTGGTCCAATAGTTGCCACTCTGTATACCAATTTGTAGTAATAATTGGATACCCTGTGTGAGAAAACAAAAAAGAAGATGAGAAAAAGAAAAGAAACAACACATACACTAGTGATTACGTCGTGGATGCTGGAGCGCTTTTCTCACGTCATCTCTAATAAAGGAGGCAATGAACACCCGCGTTTAATCTTAGCGCATATGATTAATCCAATTTATTATCAATATTCGTTTTTCTCTGTTCCATTTCCCCCATTTTTTCCTCTCATCTTCTGTAATTATCGGTAAACTTCAAACTACAAACAGCTCTTCATCTCTAGACTAGACTCGTCCAGTCGTCTGCACTAAAGCTTTGCTCCATCCATGGTACAGCCCACCTCTCATCACGTAAAGCCGTCTTTAGCTCTCGAGTAGAAAGGCTGGATTGTGTGATGTAAATACGATACATCCAATGATAGATTGTATATACAACACTGATTCCTTCTTAACATTTAAAGGGTACGTTCACTCAATCGACAAAACATTGTTTGAAGAACTACGGTACAGCTTTACAACAACAAAAACAATAAACAAAAACAATCAAATAAAGAAAACAAAATATGCCTTAAAGATATGCCGCATGGTGAAATTTCAGAAGCATGACGCTGATAAAAATGATGATCAGTATTGGTCATTCTCTCTCAGAAGTTAACAATAGACTGACAATTGTTTATATCTCTTTCTTTGGAATTTACACCAAAAAGATTATAAAAGATGAAAGGTCCGGAAGCTTTGCATCCTGAACCTGAACATTTTATACACTTTATCCTAAACATTTGTCTTGCCCTAACCTTGCCTTAACCACCCCCCCCCCCCCTCCCTTCCAACAACGTTACCGGCGATCGGTATGTGCATCGCTGAAGATGAATGAGAATTGGTGGATGCAGTCGACGTTCCATAAGAGATCATTAACCATACACATGGACAATCCAAATAAACAATTACTTTCAGAACTGACAGTTTAACAAAATAACATGGTACATTGAGTAGTTCTTTTACTTGGCATGGCTCGATTTATCTGTTTACATAATGGAATACTAGATGCACAGATGCTGTGTGTAGAAAGGTTATGGAAATATACTCTGAATGCTAGTATGCGTTACCATCAATTTATGACATACAAATTGGACGATTACAACTTTTGAAGAGATGATGTGTCTCTTAAGTAAGAGGAAGACAAAAGGGGGAGAGGTAGAGGGAGAGAGAGAGAGGGGGGAGGGGAAGGGCTTGAGCGAGACGACAAAGACAGAGAGAAATGCAAAGACAAACAGGCAAACAGACAGATGGATGGAAACTAAAATAAAGTGGAAATTCCAGATATTTGTCATGAATGGCGACATTAATTCTGCCAATGTAGTCTTCTTTCTCACACTCTATTGATTAACTTCTCAGAACGAAAAACTCAAGAACATAAAATCTACTCTGCGAATCGGTACCAAGACAACGAATAAGAGTTTATTCCTGAGACTAGACTAGGTTTAGGTCTGTACTACTTTACCAGACGGATCTCTGTTGTTTCCTTCTCTTCGTAAGCTTGACATGTTGGAGACATTTGCAATGTCATTACTCTCCTCGGGGCAAGTTTAGAGTCATCGGTAGTAATTGATATTACCCTAGATTATTCAATACATCACCTTTCATCCATAACCCTTACATGGATTTGGGTGAGTGGGGACAGTGGAAATTATGCGACAAAGTGCTTTCCGTGACCATTCATAATTACAGGCTTTGTTGCCCACCCCCTCCCCCAACTCTCTTGGATTACCCATATTTGGGGGCGAGTTGGTTACTTATAATTTCTTTATCTCATCTATTACTAAGTTTGTGACAACATGGCACTTTTACTTTGATAATATTTCCATTTTGGGACCCCCTTGCTCAGATCTATTGAAATATATTTAAAAGAAAAAATATTAATTTTGCAAGACATCACCCCCTGGCACTGCCTGGAAATTATACATTTTGTTTAATATTAATGGTTACAAAATGTAGTCTCGATATATGATAATAACGTAAAATGAATTATTCATAGAACTGAACCGATTATCACTTTTATAATATCAGGAGAGTGGATATTTAAGACTACTATTAAATCCTATTTTGTTGAACGAATTCAATGTAAAATCATTGAAACATTAGCTTACATCTTAATTAATTAGAAGTTAGTTCGTGAAAATTATATACAATACAATACAATACAATAAAGTCATTTCTATAGCGCTCTTACATGGAAAAGAAAAGAAAAATTAGTGTATATGCTATTAACCATAACTTTTTTGTCTACCCCTAATCAAAGTCAATGTGCATACATTGAAGTTGATATAACAGTAATTAGCACGGTACCATGATGTGGTCACAACAGCACATCACATTATTATTACACCCACGTTAGAATAATCTCTTATTACCATCAGAAAGGAAATGGTCTGGTCTGTGATTTCCTTCCAGAAAGATCATTGCTATTCCTACTAATCAAAATGACATCACTAGATGAACTTTCACATGTAATGAGAAATGATTGCAACCGCACACATACATGACATAATTATACAGGCTTCCAGAACGTCGTTCAAGATACAGACATAGATATACTGGAGGACTCAACACGGTTTATACCAAGTATCTCATTCGTATGAAAAGGGGGTGTTTTAAGGTTTTTACCAATTTGCAAGATAAGATCGTATTCGTTGACACGTTGTTCTACTATTAACGTATACATGTATATTACCGATCGCAATTTAGGGTCTTCATATTATTTCTTTTTGATTCCACGTTTTCGTGTGTGTCATATTTTCTAATGGAAAGCTGTTCAGCACTAAAGTTGGCATGAATACATAATTTGATTCAAGCATGGATGTCCTACGATAAGAGACAATAATATGTTATACTTTACTTAATTTTCGTTGTTGATAGAGTGTCTGTTCATAAAACATGGAGTTTGTAATAATTGATATGTTTAATTGACTACAGCTTTCTTCATAATCCCTTTTGCGGAGCATTAATCAAGCAATTACTCATAGCCTATAGGCAGGGGTGCAAGTAAATAGAATCGGTTTTAAATTGTGCTTTTCACTTCATAATATTAACAAAGGGATTTCTTCATTTTTATAAATAGAAGGAAACAAAAAGATACAGGAAACCGTTCAGTCTACATGAGGAATTAATGTCTCGGTTATAACATAAAACCGTCTGATCACGTTCTAAATTTGTGAACGATGTAAGGTTTATGACCGGTTGAGCCATACTACGGTACCCTGGACATCATGATTCACCTAACTAGACAATCATGACTAAAACTCTAAGGTATTAAAACCAATCAATAAAACCATTTGTTGTAATATCCGTACAGGCTCCAACCTCAACCATCACATGATCTAGATAATATAACCTCAATGGAAAGCTGTCCACTTTTGTGCCAACATGGGGAAGCACCTGGAATGTAAGAACATCGACTGTGTCTGGTTGTTGTTGTGTTGATGTTGTTGTTGTTGTTGTTGTTTATAATTTCGGACATGTCTCTCGATAAAATGTTATGTTTGTTTTCTCCTTTTTTTCTTCATACGAAAACTCCCCCCCCCCCTTTTAAAATCCCCTTTATCAACAACAAAGCCTTCAACTGCCAAAAGTATAGGGTATATTAATATCTATAATTATGAATCGTTTTTCCTAATGTGGGCCTAAAAAGGTAAGATGTAGGATACAACGGTGGCTATTCGTGTATATATGATTTGAATACACAACTTCCAGCAAACAGCTGGATGAATCATTGAATGTGGTGTTTGTTGTCACGTGATACCCGATCGTCCAATCAGCTGGATGAATCAATGGATGTCATGCTTGATGTCACGTGATGAGTGAAGATATTGGATGATTCAGGGAGTGAGTCTGGACAGATTAGCCTCCTTCCTCAGGAGAAAAGAGCATCCATTATATCGGGGCACAGAGAAAGAAATATGAGAAATGAAAAGATGGGTAGGATCGAGATACATTCAACCATTGGACCAAAAATAACGAGGGAGGTAATTAGTTTGGTACCATATTTATGTAACTCCTAAGATGGTTGGGAATTATTCAGCGCCAGCATTAAAAGAGGAAAATAAAGTGTTCACATCTTTGGAGTTTAATGTTCTCTTTTAAACACAGAAAGCACATGATTTAAAGTAATACTGAATAAATAGAAACTGGGAGAAATGAAGAGGAATAAAAAAAAAGCGGGTAAAATGTTTGTAGCCTACACAATCATAATAATTATCCAACTATAAAGGTATGTTTTTAAAACAATTCTTACCGTGCGATTATGATCTAGATGGCTACCCATTGTTTTGTTTATTTAACTACTTGTAATTATCAACAAAACATCGTTATTTTTTTCATAGAGAAAGAAATGTTTAATCTTTGTAGTTTTCTCGTTTTAATATTACATGTACTGAGTGTTATATTTGTTACATCTAGAACCTCCCCCTCCCCCTTCCCTTTCCCCTTGCCTGTCAAAGCGTCAGGATAAAGGGGATGTTATGTCCTGATTTACTTGATAGACCTGAAACTAAAGAGAGTCCCAAAGCGTCTGACCTTACAGATTGATGAATCACCAGACTGGCAGTCTACCGCTTTAAACAAATTCATTTTATAAACAAAAAATAACTCTCAAAACTAACCCCTTTTTTGTCTTCGGGCGACGCCTGAAACTAAAAGGTTATAAAGTGCACAGACATGAAAGAAATAAAGACACAAACTTCATTGTTTTAAACTTCATTTGTGGATGAAGCCTCGGGGGATGAACAAATAATTCTCGTCAAGTTGAAAGGAAGTTTTTGTCTCGAGTTCTGGCCAAGGAATTTCTGAGTGATGGAATTTTATCAAAATATAGACATGTTCCGTCTTCTTAATATCTCCCCATCCATAATATGATCATTCGGTATGCTATGATTCAGCGATATCATATACCAATGTCATGCTCACCTAACATTTGTTGTATGCAGTTCCTTAATTCTGTATCATTGTCCTATATCTGCTTGTGTTTTTGTATCTTTTATATTCAAATTATTAATATTTTAGTGTGCCAGTGGAATAGGGGTTTCCTTTGTGGAAAAATTGAGATATCCCCCCCCCCCAAAAAAAAAAAAAAAAGTTGTATATGATAATGCATCTAGTCCATCTACAGTGTAGTTCGTTGTATTGGATAGATAGTAAATAGAATGGTCACCATCTCATACAAACATCGGAGCGGGAAGACACCGTCAGACACCGTCACACAAAGAATAATATCACATATGAAGGACATTAGAACAAGTTTTGGGTGCTTCTCAATGCCATAGTGGATTTCATAACTTGAACTTTTCATCTAGAATATTGTCATTGCATTCTATTTTTAGATTTGTTGTCCATCAATGGTATGTGTATATTTCCACCCGCCCCTTTTTTCTCACGATCCACGTTTTGATTTGATGAAATGCAGATAACAATTAAAAATAATGTGAGTATACAAAAGTATAAAAAATGAATTATCAACATTGTTTCTGTTTTAGGGGTTGCTTAGAACAGCCTGTGTAAGTGTGTATATAATTATAGCTCTTCATCATGGCATCGTGTCTAGATGTAGACTGCAATTTTCATTGGCGTCATAAACTTGAAGTTCCTCGTTGGAAACACAATCGGTACTTGCTCATTTCTTGGTATCAATCTTAAAAACATATGACGAATGACCTAAATGCCAAATCATAACTGTCTATCAGGTCATATGTTGTACGATTAATAATCTCCAGGCTTTTTCCCTATCAAATGCTTCACTCACTTTCATTCAACTGAGGAAAAATTTGTTTCGTTTCGAGGAAAATATGATGATTATGAGGACACCTTGGTAACTTCAGTCATGATATCAGCCACTGCATTGTGCTACTCCGTTCAAATGTAATCTCTACATTTGTTATACTTCCAAACTGTCACCCCCTTTCAAAACTGTTTTTAATAATTCAATTTTTACCATTATTAAGCTTGTGTAAAGCAGTAACTCCATGTGTAAAGTAATAATACAAGTTTGTAAGTTTAGACGTGGCCATTCATGCTTTGACTGTGAAGGCTACATATCACACTTATATTCAAATTTTATTGAATAATAGTAAATTAATGTTTAAATAATTCCCCCTGCACGTTAAAGGTAAAGACCAGTAATGGTCATGCGATTGCATTGTGAAAGAAACGTTGTGGAATCGATCAGAAAAGGTTGATCATCTAGCATCTAGCATCTGCAAGGTTCTGGAATCATCAAAATGATAAGAAATTTGGCCCATTCTTCGTAAAGTTACAAGCACTATACACAGAAAGATGTATATGGGACTACCCTATATCTCTCACACGACCATGAGAGAAACAAATTTACCAAATATATGAATTAGTAGGCGGTTTCCCGGCAAATTTTTGATCATCATGTATTAGTCAAAACATATTCTTTCACATGATTGGTAATGAGAGCTTCCATTTCATTTTTTGAAATTGGGGCGTTTCCAATACTGGTCTTTATACCTTTAAAGGTAATACAAAGTTTTGGTATGGGGTCATGAATTTGGTTCAAATTAACATATTGGAAGCATATGCGATCCTACAATATTCAGTGATCGTTGTCGCGATTGAAATCGAGTCTAAAGTTATGAAATTATAAATAATAAACTCTTTATGTTGTATAGCTCCCTCTCAAGGTGAAGATATTAATTTAGCTATGAAACAATGTTTCTTGACTAAAATCGACCAATTCGCTATTCCCGTTTGGAAATTATATATCACAACTACATATTCTGAGATTTTCATGGTCGCAACTACCATTGTACGGCCATAGGCGCTATTTGAAAATTATCAAAATTTACCGGGAGCACCGGTAAATTTTTA
Organism: Strongylocentrotus droebachiensis; assembly: GCA_035222895.1. Classification (NCBI taxonomy): domain Eukaryota; kingdom Metazoa; phylum Echinodermata; class Echinoidea; order Camarodonta; family Strongylocentrotidae; genus Strongylocentrotus; species Strongylocentrotus droebachiensis. The sequence continues at coordinate 64,567 of JAVYIG010005478.1, forward strand.
TATTCAATTTTTCTCGAAAACAGAAGTGTTTTAGGGGCTAATTTTTTGAGTGCATATAATACATCCACAGGGGCATCCAAATATAACAAAATTGTAAAGATTCACTATCCACCCAATTTTCAAAATTTCCCAAAACTTTGTATTACCTTTAATAGAAACTATTATGATTCCCGTGGGACGAAGCCACCAAAAATGAGCACCATTCGTCATTGCTACATGTATACGATTATGTAAGCTTATTATCTAGTATACTCTTTTGTCTTGCATGTATTGTATCATTATCAAAAAATAATGTTTGTCTCACTAAGCAGGTCTAATATCTCTCGTTTCAGTATTTTCCCTTGCATTTTAGCTAATTTTATCGCAAACTTATACCCTTTCCTGCCGTGTTTTTTTGTTTTAGTATAACCAGGAAGCTTCCTGGTATAACCAACTTGTAGCATGTATTTGGGACATCCAAGCAAATAGTTATCCCCAGGTATTCTTGTGTAAACGTAAGCATATCAGGGAAGGTGTCTTTACGAAAACATGTTATATCCTTGAAAAAGCACTTCCTTCAAAACACTTGGCCATAACCTGACACCTACGTCTTGTTTGTTGTAGTTGTTATGACAATTGATGGTTACAATGAATTCATTGACTACATTGAGCAAATTATATAATACCTTTCGTCTTTACAATCTGATAATTTTTACAATAACCGTATATACAGATAACAAGTGGAAGCAAAATGTAATCCTTTTTTCAAACCGTCGGCAAAGAAAACTGAATATTGAAATCAGAGAAAGAGAGAGAGGTGGGAGAGAGAATTTTCTGCCGAAAATATTATTGCATCTCCGAATTCAAATCCCTATATTTTCTGTTTTAGTTTTCCCCCTTCAGTCCTTTATTTCCTTGTTTAAAGGTATTACAAAGTTTTGGGAAATTTGGAAAAATGGGTGGATAGTGATTCTTTACAATTTTGTTATTTTTAGATGCCCCTGTGGATGTAATAAAAGCACTATAAATTTTAGCCCCTAAAACGCTTCTGTTTTCGAGAAAAATTGAATATAAAGATTTACCGGTGCTCCCGGTAAATTTTGATGAATTTCAAATAGCTCCTACGGCCGTACTATGGTAGCTGCGACCATGCAATTCTCAGAATATGTAGTTGTGGTATATAATTTGCGAACGGGAATAGCTAGTCGGTCGATATTAGTCAAGAAACATTGTTTTATAGCTTAAATAATATCTTGACCTTGAGAGGGAGCTATACAACATAAAGTGATTATTATTAATAATTTCATAACTTAAGACTCGATTTCGACCGCGACAACGATCACTGAATATTGTAGGATCGCATATGCTTCCAATATGTTCATTTGAACCAAATTCATGACCCCATACCAAAACTTTGTATTACCTTTAATATGTCTCTTGTCTTTACTGTTCATGCGTTTTGATCTACAGGCTTTGATCAGAGCCAAATATTTGTAATATTGGTATCGCCTTTGTTCTATGGTCCGTCACGTACAGGATGAGAATATACATAATGTATTATCCATCTCTCTACTCGGTCAGGAGATCATTCATGTAATGGGAAGAACAGATGGTGGAGGGAGATCGACGGGTATGGTAGATGGATGCAGGGGAAAATCAAGAGAGAGAGAGGGAGAGAGAGAGGGAGAGAGAGAGGGAGGGAGAGAGAGAGAGAGAGAGAGAGAGAGAGAAAGAAAGAGTGAGACATAGAGAGAGTGTGTGTGTGTGTATGTGTGTGTGTGTGTGTGAGAGAGAGAGAGAGAGAGAGAGAGAGAGAGAGAGAGAGAGGAGAGAGAGAGAGAGAGAGAGAGAGAGGGGGGAGAGAGAGAGAGAGAGAGAGATAGGAAGAGAGAGAGAGAGAGGGGGAGGGAGAGAGAGAGAGAGTGTGAGAGAAAGAGAGAGGGGAGGGAGAGAGAGAGAGAGAGAGAGACAGAGTGAGACAGAGAGAGATTGTGTGTGTATGTGTGTGTGCGTGTGAGAGAGAGAGAGAGAGAGAGAGAGAGAGAGAGAGAGAGAGAGAGAGAAAAGAGAGAAGGGGGTGAAAGAACACTAGAGAGATATGAAAATATGAATAAAAGATTTACGAAAATATGAATTATAAAAAAGAATGCAGGAAACAGCGGGGATACATGCACGACCAAATGGGACATTGAAATGAGAAAATTACGAAGAGGATGGGGGGGGGGGGGGGGGGGGGGGAGGCGTAAACAAAACTGAATCTATAGATGATAAGATATTATTAAAGGAAACTGACATCTAACAAAAAGAAATAGGAGAAATAGAGGAGATAAACGGCAAAAGGAGGGACATAGGGAAAGATAGGGACAGGCACAGAGAGAGAGAGAGGGGTGGGCGGGTCCCTTTCATACAGATTTTTGTTTAATAATAGGGGGTAAGCTTATTTTAATAGAACTGTTTTCCCCGTATAATTTCCATGAATTTAGGGTTCTTATGCTCATGCATTAATATCATTATGTATTAACCTTTGCCGCTGAAGTATAGTTCCATATGGACACAGAGCAATAGTAATACAAGTAAAAATGTAATATCCATCTAAAAATTTAGCATGAAATTTAAGATTTAGCATGAAGTTTAAGATTTTCTTGAAACTGAAAGTAAATTATTCTTATTTTCAATCATTACCATGGCTTCAAACAATATGATGATGATATAGAAGAGAAGAAGTGACTACTCCCTAAGGACTGGACGCCAGACTAGACCAGATAAAGATTATGTCCTATTGAAGTTTCCGTTTTGAAAATGAAACACTTCCGAAATAAGGAGCAGAATGGTTAGCGGCTGGTGGCCATCGAGTATAAAATGTACACTAAACCATTGACGAACCACTGTATGAGCAAATAGCCTCCTTATGAGTATTACCTTGACTGCATCAAGTGACCAACGAACAATGTATTTATATACAAGTTAGAAGTCAAGAATTGCCGGAACAGCGACAGCCAGTAACATAATCTTATTTTATCTAATTGTATTCATGTACACAATTGATTTCTGGTTAAGACATTGAGGAAGAGACTATATCTGAAAGCAATTTGGAAAGGTTGATTGTTTGTTATGCATATATATCTGAATTGATGTGTACTGTGAAGTATGTCATCTATTTCTTGTCGTACATGACAGTCGAATATGATGGCATTTTCAGGAGACCGTCTACTGTGATGATCTTCCAAACTGATATACAGAGTGTGAGAAAGCTCACAAATCCTCAAATCTATTTTATCTTTACGAGAACTCAATCTCCTCTTTAACGATAATGCAAATGACAAACTAACACCAATAAGTTCCACTATCAACATACAGGAAATGTTTTTTTTCAAAATGTAGCTCATCTAATCCCAGAACATTATGTAGTGAGGAAGAATGCGGAATTTCCCTATTTCATATGACGAATCATCCTGCCAACACTATCATTAATAGATTGATATCTATTAATATTAATATGTCTAGTAATTGTTATCGTGGTTTGTTGCAATAACACTTATTATAGTTTTGATTGTACATTTGCATAATTATGTTCTCTGCATGTCAAGGGCGTCTCTACAAATGTTCAGGCAATAACATGTTTTCCGCTTCCTTTTTGGCACGGTATAGAAATCTTTCAGGAAATTGTACTCATTGTTCGTGAATTCATTTTGTTATTGTTTAGGAATCTTTGAATATTGTGCGGAAAACAAGACGAAAGGAAAAGGAAATCATTGAGGAATTGAGAAAGTTATAAAACTGATAAAAATGTATTGTACGTTATGTCAAGGAAGTGATTGAGACCATGGACTGCGCTGGTAGTTCCATGATTGAGACGGCATAACGACGCCTTTTCCACATGTACACACATGATACAATAATATTTCCAATTTCACAAACAGTAATCGGGATACTTGTCGTGATGATTTGAAAGGATAGAGTGACATGGCGTGAGATGATAACTAAACACATCATGATATAAATCCATGGATAAATCATTCAATACATCATTTAAAATCGAATAAATAATATTACATACATTCAACTGATCAATCTTAGACTCAATCAATCAATCAACCACTCAAATCAGTGGACAGACAAGCAATACATCAAACAACTGATCAGTCTTTCAATCAACCAATTAATCAATCTGTCAACCAATCAATCAATCAATCACTTTGTGATTAAAAATGATTTGAAAATGAAGTGTTGATGCGTTAATCAGACAGGCAAATAGTCTGTACACGTGATATGTCGCATGGATTAAACCATTACTCTACAAGTCAAGGCCATTTTGATAAATAGGATAAATAGTATTAATATTGCATGATATACCCATTTACCTTTACCTACATATTTCAAATATTTGATATTGAGTTATTTCAAACAACTCGTGTAATGTTTTACAGTTAGCAACTGCGAATTTTTATGAGCTTAATTTCATATTATATTGTGTCCTTAGAAATGTTAAGACGTGCAGCAGATTTAGGAAATTAATTTAAAAGCTTCCTGTTTTTTAGTACTTGCATTAGCCAAAATATTACAACTTTCGATTGTTGTTATTTTATAAATGAAAGGATACAGGGCTTTATTGTCCTCTAAGCGAAATGAGATTAATTGTTACCATGGTGATCCCGGAAGGACGATCATACAGAGTTTACTCACCCTTCCTCGCTGTCACGTGGTACATGCACGGTGGGTAAATTAGCGAGGACTTCTATTTGGCTACAAGCCATCCAAACCCTTTGGACAAATCCTAACATGTTTGTATGGTAGATCTTGCATGTTGCAGAAGATAAAAAGGGTGATCATCTAAACCATCCCATCAAAGATACAATAAAGTTACAATAGTTGAACCAAGGCGAAATATGAATACAAAAAAGCGCGCGATGAAATAGTTACATTTAGAAATAAAAGGGACATGATTTTTTTTCAACTTTCCACTTAGTGCCTTTATGAAACGCATTAAGAAAATAGGAACAGAGAAAAGAAGTCGGTTCTTATTTGATTCTTCTAGCTGAATCTATCCGATATGCTTTTTCAAGCTGTTAACGATAGATTAAACAACCTAACCTTTTACACTTTTACATATGTAGGATGAAGCTTATACCAAAAAATACAAGGACCATCGTTCATTGCTACAATGTTATACATATTTTTTATTCAAACATTTCAAATGCAATTAAAGCAAAGTCATTATGACATAATGAAACACGTTATAAACTCAACCATATTACGACATATTGCGAGCGGTAGACTATGGAAGCCTCAAATAAATATGTACAAGCTTTTTCAACTCAACTGGCAAGTTCTACATTATTGCATAATACGACTTTGTGTAATCCTCGCCCTATTTCATACATCAGATCTGTACATACACGAAAGACAAAGTTACTGACCCAGTATAGCTTTTAGAGGTTCATTTTTTTCTTCAGTCAGGTAAAGTGACAATCCTAGATTTCGTTAAATAACAGTCATACAAAGGGACTTATCGATTTGTTGTACGGTTACCCAAATTAACTAAAACTTATTAAAACTAGTGCTGTAACCAAACGTTTAACCGTCCGGTATCCGACCGCCGATGGCGGATTCCGTTTTCAATTGGACGGTTTCGGTTAAACGAAAAAAAAAAAAAAAAAAAAAAAAAAAAAAAAAAAAAATCGTTTTTTTTTTTTTTTTTTTTTAAAGTTTCGATTTATGCCCCTCCACCTGGCAATGTCTCCCAGCTCGGTAATCTGTTTTTTTGACTCACCACTCCGAAACTAAAACAACACTCCAATTTGTCTGTCATCTTCAATATGTACTTTATAATAAAAATTCATCCAACTTTTACACATGGCGTACCACAAGGTTCTATCCTAGGTCCTCTACTGTTTTTTTATTTACATTAATGATCTTACACATTCTTCTAAAAATGACATTGTTACAAATCAACGCCTTCAAATGCACCTCGCAGTTAAATGAAAGTCCTGGCTTGCTGCCGACAGAGTCGGTCAAAAAAAAAAAAAAAAAAAAAAAAAAAAAAAAAAAAAAAAAAAAAAAATCGTTTTTTTTTTTTTTTTTTTTTTAATTTAATTTTTTATTTGTTTAACCGAAAACCGTCCGGTTTTGACTGGCGGTTAAACGGAATTGGAGATATCCGTGATATTACAGCACTAATTAAAACCATTATAGCATAATTATTATTCTAAACATTATTGTAGGTATACTTTATTCATATCAATTTTGTAAAACACAACCCCCTAGTAAAAAAAACGGGTGGATTCCAAATCCTCAAATTGGTATTTGTATCATTATAAAGTTTACAAAGTTTGAGCATCCTCATGTACTTATCCATACTTTGCTAAGAAGAAGGGAACAAAGGTCTAGAAAAGATATCTCGGGCAGATAAAACCCATAAAATATCATTCAAATACACAATTAAGCGCCTTTGAACGGGGGATTGGGGGAGGTTTAAAGAAACATGGATTAAACAAAAAGGGTACTCATGGGTTAAAATAATTCGGGCAAGATTTGGTTTTCGAAGGGCTCTGCTATAGGCAAATCAATGAGGAGGGGGGGAATCACCCCTGCCCCTGTAACTTCACCCCTATTCCCATTTCTCCAACAAAAGACACATCGAATCCTGCATAACTATACCATACAATCATCATTAGACGAGTAGATTACTGTTAAATTACTTAAACCGTACTGAGTTTGCCGTCTTTAGGAATTTGGCATTGAAAGAAGTTAAATAAAATGAAAAATCATATTTGGCGTAAGTTTGAAAAATCCAAGAAGCAAAAATATGTCCTTTTGCGGAGGATACCTTTGCAGATGTCTGAAATTCCTTAAATTATCTGGATAACTACTTTAGAAAATGACTTAATACGATGGACAATACACAAGATATTAGGTCAGCCAGAAATACTCGTAATGGGTAGGTCAATGAACTTTGACAAGCAACAGTTTGATCAAAATGAGTGCATACATTTTTTTTAAGTAGTAGTTGCTGGATATCAATTATTTGAACTTATGGTCAACGAGGAAGTTGCATTTTAAACATTTTTTGGAAGTCGTCATTTGGGCATAGATCTCGGGTCAAAGTAATTTAACATTTAGCTATAATCCAGATGATTATGAAATATATTTCGACCAGCTGACCCTTTGTACAAACTTCTGATTGGTTTGAGGCCAGTATATGGAAAGGACATTAACATTTTAACGATATTAATTTATAATGAAGTTTAATATTACATGACATAAAACCGTCCAAACACGGTAAAGAGAGATTCAGCTAGACAGTAAGATAGACACGATTAATACTCTTTTTTAAGTCTCATCTGTATTAACAGCTTTCCAGTATTTTGTAATGTTCATGATAGTGGGTTTTTAAAAGTTAATTGATAGTTCAAAATCTATTTTTATATTATTATCTATTTCCTACATTATCAGCATTTTGCAATATATTCTAGGAATTTAATATTGGATTGGTTTCTTTCCAATATGCAATATCTACCAACAATAAACAATATTGTACTCAATATAACTTAAACGGTCTAGAATAACTTTGGATGATTAAAGTATCCATAAAGTTTCTCCCATATATATGTTACACACAATATATTCACATGACAGGTTTTTTGTAGATGTCGAATAGCACCGTCAACTGTATCAAATAATGAATGATAATAATTCATATTGCTACATCTCATACAGACAATGTCTCTTATTGCATGGGATTATTTATCGGAAATACCACTGGGAGTGTTATTATTTTCTCGGATTCCTTACAAACAGACGCACATATTTCTGCAAGATCGTTGGTAAGCTTGGTCCCCCATTTTGTTACGTTATCCTAATTGGGAGACATATTAATCGCAGTCACGATTACATTATCCTTCCTCGTTATGAATGTATTATTTAAATCATATTCAATAAATAAGTGTGCGTCACTTTATGACCAATTTCTGCTTTCGTTTTATAGTTTTAAGTTTAAAACGAATATATAATCGTAGTACAAAGTAGAAAATATACTCCTGAATGTAACAATTTGTAGCAGAAAATGACCTTATTCATTAAATATGAAACCTCTAAAGAAATTTAATCAGAATATCACAAATTTCTCCTCAAAACTAATCGCTAAATGTCCTTTGTTATGTTTCAGTAATGCCTGTTTGGCTGATATGGAGTCTCATATTTTCGTCCAAATGGGCTAAATTCATAATATCATCATGTTTACGTAGTCACGTGCTCTGGTAGTAAATAACAATCACATAACTTTAACCATATGTATATTGTGCAAAAGTACATCACCAGCAATCGCCTTAGTATATCTTTGTTTTCTAGAAAAGGTGAAGGCGAAAAATGTTTCAAGTATTTTGGTCGCTCGCCGCTGGAGTTTTAGGGTCCGCAGGTAAACACATTAGTCCACCTTTATCCACATTTTATTGCATGATGAAGAAGAAAAAAAGTTTCACGTGCATTGTTTGTGAACTATTTTGCTTTTCCAGAATTTCCAACTTTTATATGAGCATATTGAGTCTTTTCTCCTTCGATAAAAACTGTCGATCTCTTTACGGCGTTTGGTCCCATGTCTAATTGAGCATAGACCAGCCCTTCGACATTCTTACTCTTTCTCTCTTCAATAAACTCTGGAGTGTTTCCTTCAGATTCACATGACCTCGCAACAAGTTCTGCTGCGATCTCGCCTTCGAGGTCTAAATCATCGTCAAAGTCAGATGAAAATACCGAGTCGTCGTCTAAGTCGTCGTCGTCGTCAAGGTCGTGCTCGTCTTGACCAGGTTGTCCTTTGGAGAGATCTGGAGTGATATTGGCGTATACTGGTCCGTCCATCATGTGAGACTGGCGAGGAGTAAGAGCATAACTACTAACCTGACCACCGCTGTTACTTTCAACATCCTTCAGACGGAACTGCCATTCTGGAGGAGGCGGGTTCACAACGACTTCAATTTCTTTCATGCGCATTTGTGCACTTCCTTTGGATGACTTTGTAGAGCTTCCGCTTTGACCACCTGCCGAGCCGGACTTCTTAACCATGTCTATCGGTCTCTTGAGAGCAGCTACTACATGAGGGGGGATCCAGGTTGGGACACTCTTCGGATACCGCTTGGTTTTTATCAAGAATATAATGAGGACTATAAGCGCGATGATGAGCAGTGAGCCAATGACAGCTCCAGCGATCCCTGAACCGTTACTTTCTTGGGCAGGTAAATCTTTGTTGGATACCTGATGCGTGTTACCCCCTCCTTGTCTGTACCCTCCACCCGTCTGGATCTTAGGTGCTCCTGCGTGATTCTGATTAACGTTTGCTTCCGTGGCTATCACACCCGAATCAATGTCAGTATTCGCTCCGATCTGAACAACATCTCGTCTCGTCGACGTCTCTGCGGCCTTTGTCGTCGACACCGACGTCGCCGTTGGCATTTTTGTAGTGGTTTGCCCATTGACGATTGTTTTCCCGCCGGATAAGTTCGGTTGCGAATCTGTTTCAGTATTAGCTGCATTGCTCGCACCATGGCTCGTACCGTGGGTACTGGGTTCTTGATCTGTAGAAGGCTTTCTGGTAGGGATAATGGGAGGTTGTTCGGTACGAAACGTTTGTTGGGTTGAGACAGGGGGTGGTGGATGGGGTATCCTTGGAATAACAGCCGGAGGTTGAGTATCGGCTGGTAACACCTTCAATGTGGATTCCCCTATCAGTTTAACCCCAGATGGCAGAATCACAATACATCTCACTGCTGTACCGTTATCGTTTAGAGCCGTCTGAATGACAGTGAATTCGGACCGATCAGCAGAGACCAGAAACCTACCCCTTGTTTGGCGTATTTTCGACGCCCGGCTCCCGTAGCCGAACACCCATCGCGCCACTGGTCCCGCCCTGGACTGGCAACCAAACATGGCGCTGCTACCTTCTGTAACATATTTCACTGTAGGGTTCATAACGACGGTCTCAAGGGGATTCGCTATGGTCGAAACCTCAATTGCTGGGAGGGGAACAACCGTACAGTTCCTCTCGCCTTCGACAAAGACAGAGGATTGACTGCAGACGAATTTCTGACCTTGGTCAGTATCAGAGAGTAACCTGGTGAAGAATATAGATCCATCAGAATATCGTCCCTGTGTTCGGATTTTACTTCGCGATGTCTCGTTCCACCAATTGAGCGCTTCATAGTTCACACTAGGATGCATCTGCTGTGAGCATATAAGGGTCACCCGCTGTCCCACACTTGGTTGAGGCGGGGTCATCGAGCAGGTAGGAATCGGGATAGGGACTCGAACCGCCAACCTTCCCGCAACGGACTCTATGACTCCCCCTGCCCCGGAGGCTTGGCACCAGTACATGCCCGCATCCTCATAGTCCACATCTCGAATCATCAGGTCATGTTCACCAAGGTTCGAGTCCCCTGCGATGCTGAACCGCGTGTAGGTGTGTACAATGTGTCCTCGGATGCTGATGTATTGGGTCTGAGGGTTCGTATTATCAGATTTAATCCAAGTCACAGAAACACTCGAACCAGCAACCCCGTCCAAATTCAAATCACATCGCATGTATATTGTATCTCCTGCATAAACTGTCACTGTATCTGGTTGGTTCCTGAAAGACAAGCCAAGAGCTCCAGAAAACATCAAAGTAACCAGTAAAATAGTTCCTGATAACCACGCCATTTTCGAAGAATAATTCCAATAGATCCGCTAGATCCGGTAAATCCAAATAAAGGGTTGTTCAGGTCAGGTGTATATCATTCAATCACCTTGTTCGATTAAAATGTTGAGTACTTGATGAGCTCCATGAAACACGAGACAGCTGTATGTTGATGCAAGACTAGTGAATCATATCACTAATCCTCCACAAAAAAGTTATCGAGTAATAAGTGTCACTGGGCTGTCTCTACTGATGTCAAACTTATTCCTCTCCTTCTATGGACTGAGAGCTGCAATGACGAGATCTACTCACAGTTACATGAAGCCTTCTGTCATATTATCTGAGCACGGCGCGCGGCGCTCAGCGAGCTCTGTGCGTGAGAGAGAGCAGTTTGACAGTCATATCAAATAGAAACAGGGCCCTCTACTGACGATATGCTATATATTTTCGCATTTGCTTCAGCAGAATTCAGATTGAACGGACACCCCGATCCCACTCTCCCCTTCTTCTTCTTCTTTTTCTTCTCTCTCTCTCTCTCTTTCTCTCTCTCTCTCTCTCTCTCTCTCTCTTTTCGATCCCTCCTTCGAATGGTGCTACGATATTAAACGTAACTGTTCATTGACCTTTAGACCTATTTTGTATTATTTTAGGAAGCTCTATAAGTTAAAAAGTTTAATGGACGGTTTGCTCTATTCAGTGTTTTTTCTTCACTTTCCTTTTTCACCTTTTGTTCTGATTAATTGATTTAGTGGAGGTGTTGTGGTGCAATGGTTCTTTCAATTGACTCACAATTCAAGGGTCAAGGGTTCGAATATCAGCCAGGCACAACCGTCATTCGGCAAGACATTAATCCACATCATCTTCACCCAGACATATGGGTACCTGGCAATCGTCATGGTAACAATAATTGCAGAACCCTCAGGAAGAGTAGCAATGAAGCAGATGCGGCTGCCATTTATAAACAAAGATACTTTTGTTATCATTATTATTATGATGATTATTATTATTATTAGTAGTAGTAGTAGTAGTGGTAGTAGTAGTAGTAGTAGTAGTAATAGTAGTAGTAGTAGTAGTAGTAATAGTGGTAGCAGCAGTAGTAGTAGTAGTAGTAGTAGTAGTAGTAGTAGTAGTAGTAGTAGTAGTAGTAGTAGAGGAAGAAGTAGTATTATTGTTGTCATTATCATTATCGTTTTATTATTATTATCATTGTTACTTTTGTTACTGTTATTATCATTATTGTTGTTGTTGTTGTTGTTAATTCTATTATTATTAATAGTATCATTATATTGATCAGGAGTAGTGAAGGTCCAATAATAGAGAGAGCGGGGTGGGTGGAGGTTAGGGCAGTGGACATACTAAATACGCGAAATGGGAGGATGTGAGTAAATGACATGACTGTGAAGGAATAATGCGCAGAAATTCGAAAGGAGGAAAGAGAAAGGTTTTTACCGATGATGGCGCTATAACATTATCAAAGCACTTCTATACACAGTTTTCATTACAACTTGGTTTCAATTGGTCAAAACATGGTGTATATCCTTTTGTTTTGTGCTTGCCAAACAATGCAGTAATCGCCATATTGTGCCCATCTTGTTATTGTTCATTCAGTATAATTAATTTGAAGGCATTATGTACTGTGTATTAAACTATATTATGTTTTTTTGAGGGATGTACAGTTTTCTTTACATTTTGATGTGTTATGTAAATCAATGAAGATGTATAGGTTTTTTTACATTTTGTACTGAATGAATACGATAAAGAATGCTACAAAAAAATCTCGAACCGGGTTGACCAAATTCTCTTTATCAATCATGGCACTGATCATGGCCATCGCCTCTTCACCAGGTATCATTTCGATAACAGATTATAACGAGCATATTCACCGATGCCTACCGAACAATGAATTACGCTACCACGAATACCATCAAAACAAAAACAAAACAAAACACACTAACATGAAATGAATAAAACATATTTTTAAAAGTTCGGTGGGGTGTCGGTTTTGAGTTGGTTTTGGCGATGTGACTGACGTATTACTAAACATCACATTGACATTTTTTCCACTCGCCAAGTTCACAGCCATTATGATTGGTTTGGGTGATGCATATCAGCTAGGCAATATCAAATGCTCGACGCTGGCGTAGCGTGGATCCAGGTAATGAGGGGGCACGGAGGGGGGGGGGGGTATCGGTTGTACTAGCTGGATGAAATAATAAGGCAAAGGCCGTTGACTAGGGAGGGCGGAAGTAGTTCCTTTCATCTTCCTGTTACGTTGCTTCTTTGCCTATTTCCATATATCGGGGTGGGTCTATATTACTTTGGGGCACGTCTCCTCCTCCCCCCCCCCCCCCCGTAGCTAATTTGAAGGTAATATGTGTTTACAATGAGCTCTAATGGAACGAGCTGGATCAGCAGCCAAATGGGCGGGCTTTTCACACGGCTATTGAACTAATTAGTCTGGTTATGACCGAAATAAAACGAGGTCTCTTTTATTCATTTCGGTTGAACACATCTGAGCACAAAGTCTGCTCACTGTTCATGGTATCACATCACGTGATGTGTTTCTTTATCAACAAACAATAGCGGATTGGGTTTAGAGCACGAATCACATTTCAAATCAAGGTTATTTCATCTGGAAGTTTCCTATAGTGTATTTGTATTAACATAATGATGAATGGATTTACAAAAGAATCCTAACATTTTCCCTTGCTTTCAAACTGAAACAAATCAAATAAGATTTCGATCCACCCATCGTATACAAAAATAAGAAGAAAGGAGCCAATTTAGTCCAGTGTTGATATAATGTCCCCCAAAGTGTTTGAAGCATTGGAGCAACTATCAAAATCTAAGTGATACCAGAATCGACCGGTAGAAGTATTTGTCGAAGAAGGTAAATTTGTATGCAATACTGGCAGCTTTCCCAGTTTATGGAAAACACTCGGAAAAACCCAACAGAAGCAAGAGAGGTAAACATACATCTCAACGAATAATGCCTGAAATGTGTAAACGTGCATATTCCAGTAACTTTTATTAGAATATACCGGATTTTCATTTTGGAACATTCCTCCATCCACCTGTCAACAAATGGCTATTAATCAATATACTTGCATGAAGCTCAGAAATTAGTTTCAATATCAGAACAAGAAAGATTGGTAACAATGTATTTTAGAAATAATTAGCTGAAGCGAATGAAGCGAATCCATAATATAACTAGAAATCTTGTATGCTAATAAAAACTGACTTTTTATGGAACTATAAGTATAGCTGTAAGTTTTCGAGCGATAATTCGGCATAATTACATAAAATCTGATAGGCATATTGTGAGAAATTCTGAAACGATATTTATAAATATAATGACAATAAGCAGCACTTTATTCCCATGGTATGATAAATTGTGCAAACACCGGAGGTAGTCGGCTACTACAACCACTTAGTCATGACTGTTATAGCTTTCTTAACAATGACACAAAAAGCGAGGTCCTCAATTTGGTTGCCTAGCAACGGAAGGCATCATTCATAGATGAATACGAGCAGGTCATGCTGAGAATTCTCTGAGAATTCTAGGTCTATTTACATCTGCCCCTTCAGTTTTACACCCCCCCCCCCCCCCCCCTCCCCGCCCTGTCAGTTTCAGTACACAAAATACTTTGCTCACCCATCTAACGATACGCGTGTGTAGTGAACTTGACAGGAATTGAAAAATTTAAATGGTAAGAAACACAAAAAGTCCTGAATTAAATGAGCAAACAAATAAAATATAATTGGAAGGGGGCGGAGGTGAGAGGGCTATAATAATCGTAAAATACGTGATACGAAACGCATGCGCATTGCCCTATTAAATGTGGTTAATTTCAGAACGGTTCATGAAGTAAGAATTTAATGTACAGTCTTGTATTTGGAAACTAAAAAAAGCATTGGCCATGGAGTGTGTAATACGAGACGCATGCGCAGTGACCAAAACTAATGCAAAGTATAAATGTTTAATTAACGGCAGCTCAGGCGAACTTGGAGTGGTTTTATTACAACGATAACACAGACCAGTGCAGCATTCGTTGCGTAGATGCGTAGTTCGCGATGTAGATGTCGGAGCTAGCTTCTCACCGTCGCTTGTGACTCGCGCTGAGAGCTGAAGACCGATATAATCAGTATAAGAGCTGGAAGCCTGTGAGTGATGATACAAACTAATGCTTTCAGAGAGCTATAGCAAGGATGCAACTTTTAATCGCCTAACTTCAGTTGTATAGGTGAGAAACTATATTTTCTTTCATTCATCGCCGTTATATGGATTAAATTTTTGGTGTTGAACGAAATATATAAGATGTGTGAATGCTAAACCTTATAAACAGTTAGTATGGTACCAGCATAATATAAATGGAAATATTTGATAGTAAACTATTTTGTAACAATTTCGTTTGTGTATAGCAATTTACATCAGTCACGTTCAAGTAGGCAGCAATTTAGGCCTATAGTTACTATTTAAACGAAATATCTCAATAATTGACAGGTAACAAGTTAAGAGGCATTTTCAGGAGGATGACATCTCAGTGACAGGGTTAAGGAAGTAAATTGTTATACCATTTAAATGTGTATAGTTTGTGAGCTTGTTGAGAATGTAGGTGTACAACAATCAATATTGACTCGGGCCTTCTTACGACCTCGTGAAATGACATCATAAAGTACACGTTTTTAGAACCCTTGCTAATTAACATTACAATCTTACCAAGTAGATTATTAGAAAATGACAGCAACGAAAGAAATACAAAAACAAAGGCTGAACAAAATAGACACATAATGGGGAAGTTGAAAGGACTTTTCGAATTCTGCTAAAAACTAGTTTAAATTACGCTGACTGGACCAACTGAATGTAAACACAATTATGAAAGGTGCTGGATATCTCATTCACAGAAGAAAGAGCACATTTTAAATTTTCAAATGAAAGGTCAAGATCGATTTATCGTAGTTCATTACTCCTCTTTAATACAGTTTCTACCAAAATCGTTTAATAGATATTATATTTGCAGTCTTGACCTTTTAATTTAAAATTATCTTTGATTATGTAAGAATAAAAAAGTCTCATTATTAGAATTAAGGCTATACTTTTAAGTGGACGTAATGGATCGAAAATAGTTGAATGATACTAATGAAGGTTAATTTATATTCTAAGTTTGATAATGACTACTACATCTCCCCGATATCATCTTTTTTTTAAAGGACCATATACAAATTATAAGTTGTTCAGATATGGTGGTCCTACACGTGTTCAATGAATAGCAGAAATATGACGCGTTTTATAATTACGTCATCATCACAAAAACCGCCACGGTTTACCGCGTAAAACCTGAACGAGGTTTCAACATTTAATGCTGGATTATATCACTAGCGTTGACAGTGAACGAATCAAATTTCAGTTCATTAATGAGAATCTTTCGACTTTGACAGAAAGTCAATAATAGTGGACTGCAAATGAATGCATCTCAAACTCGATTTCGCTAAAGCAAATATAACCATTCCACTCTGAAGAGCTTAATTTAGATAACTCTCTTAATATTTGATACTTGTTTCAAACTAATCTGCTAATGACGGGTAAGGATGAAACATAAATGAAGCTGGATGCGTTTCTGAACTTTTGATATTTACATAGAAGCATGGTTACTGTGATAAACATATATACAAATATTCTAGATATTAAGGATGCCAATCCCTATGACAACGAAGGTGAAGCAAATAAGTCAAAAGCCTTCATTCTATAGAATTTATTTATATATTTTTCATTTTAATTCAGGGTTTTCTGTTCAGTACATAAGAACAAAACTGGTCCACCACAGAGCCCTGATAAAATTGATTAGCAAATTAATTTCGATTAATTCTGACATTATTGAATCGGTGCTCCCTCCGCCCGCCCCCCTGAATTGACTTAAGTACAAGTCCACTCCAAAAATAATTTACTTTCAATAGAAGCAGAAATATCAGACAAACCAATCAAAAAAAGTTTGAGCAAAATCGGATAACTAATAAGAAAGCTATGAATTTTTGAAAAAGTATGTAAAACTATGAGACAATGAAAATCACTACACAATTTGCCAATTTGGTTATCAGTTTGTGACGTCATGTCCTCACTATTTATCAATTGGTTTATATAGTTTAATCCCATTAATTTCCCTTGTTATCCCCCAAAACTTGATTTCCCCATGCCTTTGCCCTGGCTATATGATTTGTATCACATTGCGTGCATGACATTTCACAAAATCTTTTATGAACTTTGAAGAATTGATACTATTTTCTTAATATTGTATATTCATAATTATTATTGATTTTTACATAAATAGTTTATTAAAATTCACATTTTTCATGATTTAACTGGAAAAAATTACTCTATATTAGTCCATCCACACAAAAACTTATTACTCTCAATCTAACTTGGATGCTGGTGTGAAGAAATAAGATTCTTAGGTGTAAAATAGGAAATTTATATTATCAATATAAGGAAAATTATCAGTGGATAGTGAGGACATGACGTCACAGACTTATGAGTGAGTTGCCAATTTGTCTTGTGTTTTTCAAAGTTTTTCATGTCATTACAAATTATATTTATTATTAATGATACAAATTGGGGAAAACTGATCTGATTGATTCCTTAGTTCTCTCAACTATATAAATTTAATTACATTTTAGGTGAATGTAAATCGTCCCATGCTACAATGCTACAATGAAATGCTACAATCCATGTTCAATTTGGGGAGAGTTGATAATCAGATAATGATTCTGAAAGCGGGCGGATTAAATATATTAAAACATTCTCACAAGGCGTTTCTTTGTTTGTATCATACAAAGCAAAGCAATTTTAATATTACAACGGTTAAATTGAATAGATTGCATTAACGTATCAGGCCCGCAAAACCTACACTTTATGGAGGCTTGAGCCTCTCCCCCCCCCCCCCCAAAAAAAAAAAAACACCCCTCCACAAAAGAAGAGATAATGAATACAATAATTGTTACCCTCTTTTCTTTTTCTCTTACTTTTTTGTCGTTGCTTGTCAGATACATTTCGAAAAATGTAACCCAACATCACAAATCCCAAGTGAAACAAGTGCAAGGCACCCCCCCCCCCCCCCTTTACAGGCCTGCAACCACACGCTGAAGGCTCAGTCACGCGTGTATCCCTACTGATCGAACTATTGAATTTCATCCCTTTTTTTCCACGCCAGAAGCTTATCAATTCAAGAAATTGATCATTCTAAATCTCTTAATTAAAGTGAGCTTCATAATTTACGACAGTCAAGGAGGAAAATAATATTCAGTCGTACAATGAGCCAACGTCCATGCAAACTAATTATATGTTTTCAATATATTCCTTTCCAGTCGTGTTATTTCATGGAAAGGGACTTTCAATTATGGTGTTTTAAAGGGAAGTGTGGTAATATTGTCCAAAAAAGGAGGAGAAGGAGAGAACAGGTTGAAAGAAAATGAGATACATGCTGGAGGGACTGAGAATTGGACAAAGAGAGAAGAAAAAGAGGGGAAATGGAAGGGGGGAGTGATAAATATTTTGTTGTGTTTGTTTGATCATTTTCATATTATGTGTTTGTATATTAGGGAAGAAGACCTTAGGGTCTGATTCAAGTAATTCCTCTTTTCCTCTTTCAAATTTTGTGTCTGGTTTATTTGTATCTATATTGATTGTATTTTTATCGAGAATGAAAAAAATTGAAATGAACTGAATTGAATTGAAAGTAGAATGAGAGGAACAAAATAATAGGGAGAAGTAGAAATGTTCAAAAAGTTTGTTCGTCTCTTTTTTTTTCTTCTCGTGATTTAATGTTTAATATTAATGCTTAATGTCCTGTGAAATTTATTACAAGGGTTTAAGTACTAACAATAAATATATTAAAACACAAATATGGCAAACGAAATGCTCAGGTTTGCCATGATTGGCACTAAAAGGAGTTTTAAAGCAATTCTGGCGCATATATACTTCAACCTTATCGATAGACCACTCGAAGTGAAGAGCTTGTTGAGCTTTTTTGATTGATACCAAATATTTGCCACAGTAGCTTTTCTGAAGTTATTGTACATTTTATGATTTTGGGCTAGTAAATATATTCCGTAGAATTGCCCAAATGCAACCTTTATCTTAAAGAATAAAATGTTAGCAATGTGATAGACTTGTTAATTTAATGGTGTTTCACGAAAGCTTGAGTGATCGGTGTTTAAAGTTAGTCCTCGTTTCAAGCCCAAGCTTCTTTTCGTATTATTTTGGCAAGTTGTAAGTAACTCATTTTCAATTTGTTGCCAGGGCTTAAACCTGGAACACGCCACTCAAAAAAGAGAATGATGAAGTATCGGGATTTCGGTCAAAATTATGTTACCGGAGAAATCCTTTGTGAGCTAGTCTTTTAAAATGATTCTCAATGCAAGGTTCTCCGTCTGCCTATGAATAAATCGAACATAACATAGCTGATTTGAAGAGGGAAATACCATCGACTCGAGATCTCATCTATAAAGCGTGTAATATAATGGATTTTACTGTTTTAGACAGTGTTTGCTGGTGAACTAAGTTTCTATTATGACGTAGTGAATGGGGGTCGGTTCGGTGTGACGTAATCAGGACTATGAAATATTGCACGCAAAAATTATATCTAAACATGACCCAGTAAATAGTGGCAAAATCCCTCATCGAGTAATGCATTTACATATTATACGAATATTTTGTTTCCTTCAGTCAAAACTGTCGGTCCGTATTTTACAAATTAACTTAACTCACCACTTGGCCTTATACAATAGCGTACACAGATTGTTTGAATGTCTGAACAATAATATTGCTAAAAACATTTGTTACAGAACAGTGGCAGCTTGTACAACGTGTTTTGATCAGTTAACTATAGTGTAAATCATGTCAGCTTTGTACTCCAAGGCCCTCATCTTTTGCCTGAAAAACAAGAAGCTTTTTAGATAAGTTTCTCTTGATTAATTTCCCAAAACAGAATAAAATACAATATAGAAGGTCATGGTGTTATGCAGGCTAATTTCCCAAACTGGATTACCTCAATTTGTGTAGATTCATTTCATTAGTTTATATGGTCATTTAATTAAT
This sequence comes from Strongylocentrotus droebachiensis, assembly GCA_035222895.1. NCBI lineage: Eukaryota > Metazoa > Echinodermata > Echinoidea > Camarodonta > Strongylocentrotidae > Strongylocentrotus > Strongylocentrotus droebachiensis. Next base: position 84,300 of record JAVYIG010005478.1, read on the forward strand.
TTGTAAGGTCATCGGCGGTTCAGGCCATTGGTGTGTGTCGGGTTATTTGCGTATATCTTATTTTCCTATGTTATTCTCTTTGATTCTCTGATTTATATTTTTAAATTATATTCATTGATTTTTAATTGGTAAATTTTGTTTATCTGTGATTTTATTGTGTCATTTTGTTTTCAATGTGAGTGGACTCCTATAAATAACAGCATTTGTGCTGATCAGAATGTACCATTCCACAAGGGGTACATATATATTTGTTGTAATTAATAAATTAGTTTTAAAAAATGACATTTTATTTAACTACACGCTAGCAGGCACCTCGGTTCGCAGAACAAATGTTGATTTTAACTAGCCTTGTAATGCAAACAAACCTTCGGTACCGTCTTAATCTAATTAGAAAATGATAATAAATAATAATTGATAATAAATGGGCTGGGTACTTTTTAGAATTATTAAAAAATCGATATGAATGTTATTTTCATATAAACAGAGGGGGCAATGATTAAAGAGGTACCCAATTTCTCGATTTATTAATTGCTGGTGACCATGTACACGATGTAGCTAAGCTGCTGTACAAGCTTACTAGGCCAATGTATTTTCTCGACAATGAACTTTTCAATCATATTTTCTTTGTATACATCGAGCGTCAGAAAGAGCATTTTTGGAAATCACACGAGCTTTCAGTTACACTTGAGAGGTTTGAGCGGTTGCAAGCTGTTGCTGTTCAATTTAATGTATTTGATATCCCTTTCCGTTCCACTCATATCAAATGTTTCAAGGTAAAGGTTTACCTGTTGTATGGCTTTGATGGGAAAGCCATACAACAGGTGGCTGAATGCAAATACTTAGGAGTTGTAATTGATAACAAACTGAAGTGGGATAGTAATACCAAGGTAATACTAAGCAAGGGCAACCAGCGTATGTATTTTCTAAGAAAAATGAAAGCATTACATGTGAAAAGTGATACAATGTTCCTGTTCTATCAATGTGTCATACAGTCAGTCATCTGTTTCTGCTGTCTAGCCTGGTTTAACAGCCTTAGTGGGAAAAACAGAGCAAAGTTGAATAGGATAGTGAAACATGCCAGCAGAGTAATTGGGGTCTCTGTGAAAGAGCTGGAAGATGTTGCAGAAAGGGCATTATTGGCTAAGCTGCAAGTGATTGTAAAGGATTCTAATCACCCTTTGCATAATGAAGTGGTTTTCAATAGATCAGGAAGAATTAGGTTACCTAGAATAAGAACTGATAGGTTCGGCAGGTCCTTTCTCCCAAGTGCAATGAAAGTGTTTAACAACAATTTCTGTAGATGAATGATCCTGTACACCCCCGAGTACGATCCCCTACCCTCTCATTCTATCTCTCTCTCTCTTCTTCTGCTCTCTCTCTCTCTCTCTCTCTATGCTACATATATCTCTTCCTCTCTCTCTCTCTCTCTCTCTCTCTCTTCATATCCTGGAAGTACAGGGGGTGAAGATGGGTCGGCTTGTATAAGGTCAAGGGGGAGGGGGTCCTCCCTGCTGTTATGGTTGGGTGGTTGGTAGTTTGTAAGTGACATGTGGACTCATCAATTCAATTTAATTCAACAATATTTTCAATATCTCACACTTCACTTTTCCTCCTTTTCCTTTCCTTTCCTTTCCTTTCTTTCCTCTCTTTCCTTTTCTCCACTTTTCTTTCTTCTTCTTTCTTCTTCTTTCCTTCTTGTCTCTCTTCTAGCCTCTTCTATCTGGCATCAATTTTCTTCCTTTAACTGTACAGTCTATCTACCATCTATATGTACTGTACATGTACTAGCATACAGTTGTATTTGTACTTCTTGGCATGCATAGCAGTGTTTCATAAATGTAACAGTACTAAGCACAGGTGCAATATAAATAATGTCTATTACAAAGCAATGTTTTGAATGAAATTGTATATGCATCATCTCACACTGAACTGTTCCTCTCTTCCACTCTCTCTCTCTCTCTTTCCCTTTCCCTCTCTCCCTTTCTCTTTCCCTTTCCCTTTCTCTCTCTCGTTCTCTCTCTTGTCTTTCCTCTTTGCCATCCAGTATGATGTACTTTTAGTTTATGTCTGCTACCCAAAATAAACAGTTTTTATCTGGAATTTTTAACAATTGATGAATAATTGATTTTAGATCTTTGCTGTGACTTGTTCTATTTATATGTTATATGACATTGATTGTTGTCATGTACATTTTCTGCTATTTATTTAAGTTAGTATTGTCTGTTGGGAGCCAGGGGAGTACAAATAATCAAATAATTCCCCTGGCTCTCAACAGAGAGGTTAAATTATATTACATTGTTATGTTATTTATGTTATTTGTAGTTACTGTCTATGATATGTTAATGTATTGTTATATTTATACAAATGTGAGCTGTAAAACGATTTTTATGCCTTCTTTTATGTTGTGCATGACAATAAAGAAATTCAATTCAATTCAATCCCCATTTATTATTTTTTGTTGGAAAATGCAAAATCGTTGTAGGGAATTTTGAAAGCTCTTAACCTTTGTAGGAATATACAAAAAAATTGTGTGCATTATAGGCTTAATGGAGAACTTGAGCAAATTGTCGGCAACTGTGAGTCCGACCTATCCCCTGTGCTCGTAACCGTCAAGCAAAGCCCCTTGCCGTGGTTTTAAGTGTTAGGCTTTATGTGAGTTGTCAGTTCATCTATAGATGAAAAGGATCACATTGCATCATTGCATGTAGGGTTATGCCACGATGATGATGATGATGATATGTCTTTTTATCCAGGCTATTAATACTGTTCTCCCTGAGGGCACTGCAATCATAATATAACCCCTGCTTTCAATCGATACACATGGTTGTTAGAACTCAACACAAAATATTACTTTACCTGTTCTTGCTTTACATATTTGCATGAGAACTGGCAATAGCAAATTGTGTTTCTATCTAACATGATATAGATAATTATGTTGCGCTGTATTGAACGTAGAATATTTGTTCAATTAACTAGTGCACATCCACGATCATCACACAACCTTATTACCCTTATATTTAAACAGCTCTGACTTTTCGCTGATAATACCGAAGGTTAATCCAGCGGCTTCATACAACATTAAGTGGAGGCGTTCTCACACAGGCACGTAACATCCCGCGCAAGATTGTCTGCAGTACGGCAATACTATATCGGGTGAATAGCGTAAAAGCTATGAGATGTTTTTAATGTTATGGTGGAGTTGTTTCTTTTGTGAACGGGGCCTTGCATTTTGTTCGTGCTCACAAACTGTAGATTAGATTGCTGCACGATCTTAATGTCAGTGGAACTCTGAATAGAAGGCAGAAATAGATCGTGATCTTCCGTGGTTTTTTGGAGTCATTTTTTTGTTGTTACCAACATCGACGAATGAGTAGATTGATGAATAGATAGAAATTGAAGCAAAAGCGCATTCGTGATCATGATACACACTAAACGGTTGTTACCATGGTGACATATTTCCGTTTCTGAATGTTTGTTTAAACCTATAGACAGTGCTGATCTATCGTCATATTTTACCTTATTTTATTATGTTAATGCCTATTTCTGTATCATTCTATGCGGTTGTTTTTATTGTATATATATATGATACTCCAATAATGCCTATTTATTGTCAATGTTCTAAATGTAGGCCGACATCTAATAATGACATTGCAATTGTAAACCTTCGCATTTCGGCCTTGCAGCCGCGAGGAAAGTATTTGAATAAAACATTTTGAATGAATAAATAAACAAGCTTAGTGGAGTTGTTTTACCCCGATGCACTTCATGAATTGATCCTGTATCAGGATGGATTACGGTATGAATACACCTCTTTTTGTCTTATTCTAGCTTTGGGGAATTTGAGGAGTAGAGAAATATAAACAGTATTTTCCTCAATGATGCAGAAAACATGTCGCATCATTCTAAAAAGGAAAGGAGTGAGCAAAGAGAATGAAAAGGATCTTGGCTAGTTAACTGAATGATCATCTTCAATAATCTAATGCTATGAGATATTAAACAGATATTTTTTTTTTTTTTTTTTTTGGGGGGGGGGGGGGGGGGGTTCTTTTTACACCCTCCCCGCATTCTATGATTCTAATAAATGACAAATTGTCACTCTCTCCCTCGACAAAAAAGTGATATCATTTAATAATCTTATCAACAAAGTCTTTACTAGTCATAGGACGAGTAAAATTACAAATGCGATGTATTGTAAGATTTTCAGCCTTTATAAAGGTTAGTCATCTTAAACACGTGCCTTTGAATGTTTTGAACCATAATGGCGCCATATATATTACGTTGTGCATCATCACCATATCTAATGGAAACCCAAGCCTGTAGCAGAATCTATGTTCTGTGAATACGTGCTCTTTAACCACGGGTTTAAGCATAAACAAATCTAAACATCCTCTCCCGTAAAGGCAAAAGTCCGAGATAAATATTACTGGCGTTCTTAGCCGCTTCCCTCTCTCTCTCTCTCTCTCTCTCTCTCCCTCCCTCCCCTCTTTCGCTCTATCTCTCTCTCTCTCTCTAATATCCATCTTACTGTCTCTCAACCGCAGATGAACACGCAAGGGGATTGTAGAAGACGTGAGATTAGCATTTTCACGGTAATAGAGTGTCAATACAAATCTTGATTAGATATGAAATTCGCGCCTTCAAAATTCGGTACTTGAAGTTTGACTCCTTTCTCTCTCTCTCTCTCTATCTCTCTCTCTCTCTCTCTTTGCCTAATATCCATTTTACTGTCTCTCAACCAAAGATGAACACGCTTGTAGATGGCGTGAGATTAGCATTTTTGCGGTAGTGTCAATACATTGATTAGATATGAAATTCGCGACTATTAAGTTGTCTCTTCGCGCCTTCAAAATTCGGTACTTGAAGTTTGACTCCTCTCTCTCTCTCTCTCTCTCTCTCTCTCTTTTTCTTTCTCCCTCTCTCTCTCTTTCCATACTTTTTAAGGCAGTTCGTGTGTCCTTTCTCTTTCACCCTCATATCTCTAACCTAATTTCAATATCGGTGTTTTTATTTCGTATGCATTGGGCACACATCTATTCATTTCCTTACTATCATGACTCTAAATATTATGGGTACAGTTTTTTGTTTTCGTATACGCCAATTGTTAGGACCACTATTATAATTTATGATTCAATTTAGCTCTTTCATGGACCATGACACACTCTATTCCTTCACATCAATCATTATTGAATTCCCACTCATTGGCATTCATCTTAAAAGCAATCTGACACCCTCATTTCACGACTCCATTCTTTGCGAATCCTGCGGAGGTTACCTTCATAACCAATAATCTATAATTGAATCGTGTATATCATGAGCGTCATTCAAGAGGATCCTTGGCCTAATATCGTATGTTAAGTGCCACAAGGATATTAGCTCTGCGATAAAAGGTATATCATGTCATTTATAACAAATAATTAACAGTGAGTGTTTTGTAAAGGGCCCTGCCCATTTCGCAGAATGCTCGTGGCGCTGGCAATTTTTACTGCAAATTCGTTGTGTAACGACTTTATACAACAGTTGGGTGGTTCAGTTCTTACACAGGGGTTGTGTTAAGTTGTTTAAACAAAAATTACACAAGGTTTTTTTTTTACACAACCTAACACAACCCCTGTGTAAGAAGTGAACCACCAAACTGTTGTGTAAAGTCTTCACACAATAATATTCCGCTTTTATATAGCGCTTAATATACATCTACGAAGTGAAAATGGAAAGCATAAACTATAATTAAATGTAAATTGCAATACAGAGTACATGAACAATATGATTGCGAGTAAAAACAGAGTATATCGAGAAAAGAAAAGTTGACATGACAATGAGGAAATATATATGAATAATGATAATAATAATAGTTCGTTTTTATGTAGCGCTTTTCAGGACCGCAGACCCTCTCAAAGCGCATACAGATGTTATTACCCCGGTCATCGGATTCAGGCTTACCCGCACACAATATTCTCCACTCCCTGGGTAGCATTCCAGCCAGGCATAATTTTTACAAGCGCACACTTACTTATCTAACCACATTAACGTTCGCATCGTATACTCTCTTAAAAAAAAAGAGTGAATTTTCACTCTATTTTCACTTTCTTGGGAGTGACGTCCGTGATCACTTGTTTAAGAGTGAAAATCGATTGATTTTAGAGTCTCTCTAAGAAGAAAAGAGTGAATGTTCACTCTATTTTCACTACATTTTCACTCTCCAAGGAGTGACGTCCGTGATTTTGAAAATTCACTCTTTTTTTAAAGAGAGTACCGGATACCCATTTAATACCTGGGTGGAGAGTGGCAAATGTAGTTTAGTGTCTTGCCAAAGGACATTAGTGCCGCGGCGGGACTTGAACCACTCGACCACGACACCTCTACCTCTATGAATATAGATGAAATGTTGAAATATTGAATTAATCGATTGAATTATGAACATCAGCAAGTGATAACTCGTCGTGTCATGTATTTGACACAATGACAGAAGTCAATCGCGTGTCAGGTCCAACGAATTAAGCTTTGGCCTGGGGATTAAAATTAGTTCTCGAGATTGACAGGGGTAGAAGTAAATTGGTAAACGGATAATCTACAAGTGAAATGATTAATGAAATAATGTGATTATGTGCAATAAAAACATCTACTCCACCTGCGTCATGACATAGTTACTTGACACTTCCATGGTGATCTATTATTTGCAGTTAATTAATATCTTATAGACTAGCTCAATTACAGAATCGACCTTTTGTTAACTATCACAGCTCATTCATTATCTTATAAATTTTCACAGTACCCTCATCTCTCCCTCTCTTTCTCTTTCTACCATCCCCTCTCCTCCACTTGCAATTTTCCTCGACCACTTTTGCTATTCACCTATTGAAAATTTTGTATTCTCCTCCTGAACAATCCTTTGAAAATGTTTGTGTCAACGCACTTTGAAACGACGCTATCTTCAATGTTTTGTAAAAAAACGTCTTCTTTTATTTTTGATAAAACAAAATATTCATGTTCCATGTGATATAAGTTTACCTAATAACAATATGAAACAAATACAAACTTTGAAATGAAACGACAGGAATTTATCAACTATGTACATTTATAAATTCATCTATTCATTCATTCATTCGTTCATTTATACATGTACACTGTTTAATAGTTTATTTTCCATTATATTCTAATGAAATATTATCCATGACAAGAAATGATGGATAAGAAACTGATATCCAAGTTCATAATCGGTTTCCAATATTGATTTCACTTGAATTTGATGGACATAAAAACCTAGATGATAATCTTGCTGCAGTGACATTACAAAATGATATCTTCAACAATGTAAGACATGTTGATTCTCTAGGACTTTAGAAGGCCTCTCAAAACCTGTATATTTATTCAGGTTTTTAATATTTACTTTTAGTGTGCTGTCAAAAACGCATTGAAACGTTTTCAAATGGAAGACATTATTTAATCAGCTGTAGATGCGTGTTCTGGAAATAGCCACAAAGTACTGTAGCTAATGTACTTCATTCTGTATTAATTTGCATACAGTACAGTGTGCATCAATCTATTTGCATACAGTGCCGTGTGCAACAGGTAGGGTTAAGGTTATGGTTGTGGCTATATTTGAAACATGCCTCTATACGACTGATTAATTAAAGCCTACTTGTTATAGTGCACTCCATTAAAACGATTCGTTCATTCATTATTCAATGGGAGTTCATTAATTAGATACACTAATCATATCAATTGATTGGCAATGTCAAGGATAGACCATATATAATGGAATGATACACGGATAGGAATCAGCGTCTCTAACCACATGCAGAATATATATGTGGCAGTGTCGTCTCTCCATCTACAGCAGAAAAATTCAGAGGTTCATTTGAGGTACACATTCTAAGATTCTTGGTCTACTAGCCTCACTGTTCTTGGGCTTCCCTGTTTACAAGAGTTTTAACAATAGTATTTATTTATTTATTTATTTATTTATTTCTAATATTTTGACAGGGTAGCCCATTCACCAACAAGTAGTGGTCTTCCATGGAGCCCTGAGTGAACATATTTACATCGTTTATAACATTTATACAGAACAGTTACAAAAATAATACTCGTTTGCAAAATAAACATATATCATTAACCTAGTAAACAGTAATGTCAATAGGAAAATATTAATTAAGTCGCAATTATGTGAATAAGTCATTTAAATATTACAGAACATGCACGTAGTGTATGTACGGCTGAGCCATTCACATATTACAACTTTTTTTAAACAATCTCTTAAATGAATTGACAGAGGAAGCCGTTCTCAACGAATTATCTAGCTTATTCCATTCAAATATGGAAGAAACAATTGGGCTACACTTATAACAATCAGTGTGAAATCTAGGCACACGTAAACATCCACTGTCTATTTGCCTTGTATGATGCTCATGTACATCATTAGGATTGATTAAGCCTACCTGAAGGTAAGAAGATGCTAAGTTATGAACGCATTTATATATCATCATAACGCGACTTAACTCAAACCGCTTGTCTAGTGTCATCCATTTAAGACTTGTGAACAGATCAGCCGACGGTGTGTCATATGTCTTGTTCAATATTATTCTTGCGGCCCTCTTTTGAATTTTTTGCAGCTTAGTTGTATGAGAATGAAATCGGTTCGACCATACAACAGAGCAGTAATCTAATCTTGGCAACACTAGACTGTTATAAAGTAACTTTAAGGATTTTTGAGGCAAAAAACTCTTTGCTCTCTTTATCATGCTAATGTTTTTCTGGGTAAGTTTACTTACGTTTTCGATTTGTTTAGACCATTTCAATTCTTCATCTATCAAAAGTCCTAAGCATTTGGTGAATTGAACTCTTTTGATCAAATTGCCGTTTAATGAAATAGTGAAAGATTCAATTTTCATGAGATTAGCAGGAGAGCCTATTAACATGACACAATTTTTTTCAGTGTTAAGAACAAGACGATTTTCCTTAATCCATGCCATGACTCTGTTTAACACAACAGTTAATTTTTCTTCCACAACAGTTGCATCATTTGCACTGACGGTAAGTGTCGTATCGTCAGCATACATAATCTATGATACCTTCAGGAGTACATTCAGGTAGACTATTAACATATATTGAAAATAAAAGGGGACCAAGAATTGAACCTTGTGGCACACCTAATTTGATGGTTCAATGGATGCGACTTGGCTCCTTTGAATTGGGTCACTTGTTGTCGATCCCCTAAATATGATTTGAACCAATAAATAGTCCTATTACTACAACCTATACAAGCTAGTTTATGTAGAAGTAGCTCATGGTCAACAGTATCAAAAGCCTTACGAAGATCTATGAAGGCAACTCCAGAAATTTCTTTGTTATCAATATTCAACGACCATTGATTTACAAGTTTTGCAAGGGCAGTAGCTGTTGAATGTTTAGGTCTAAAACCAGACTGATTAGGGTGTAATAATTGATTCACGTCAGTATATAATTGATGGCAATGCTGTTGATGAAATTATCTATTTGTATAATCATATGCTATCTATAGTCGAGTGGTTTAAGCACTCGACTTGAAATGCAAAGGTCGTGGGTTCGATTCCCGACATACCACTAATGTACTTTGGCAAGGCTTTAATATACATTTGCCACTTCATGCCCTGGAGAGAAATATGAACTTGGTGGAAGGACAGAAGCCTTTGTGATAGCAACTGCAATATGCCCTTATAGTAGGAATTCTCCCCAGGGAGTGGAGACTTTGTACACTGTGTGCATGAATTAATCCGATGACTGGGATCTGTAAAGCATTTAGGGATGATATTCCATATTAACCGCTAAACAAATCGGAGTTATTATCATTTGTAAATCCATATTTATTAGTATTGTTTGTACGTTAAAAACGAGGTGCAATTCCAGACGTAATTATGGCAGGTCATACCATATTTTGTACAGCATAACACAATATAAAAACATGCAACGTTATGTAATATCCTTCGAAGTTGTGTTAATCAGCGATAACTAAATTATGAAAGGAAAATTTAAGTTTATAATTTTTCGGTACCTGATTAGGTACATGTAAAATGAACGGCGAGGATTAAAATACAAAGGGGTAGGAATTGCACTGCAGTAACACCCTTTTTCGTAATTTTACTACAATATACACTACGTCATTTGAACTTAAGTCGATGTATTTCACCTCATCCCGCAGCTGTGTTTTTTTCTTGAGTAAAATTTTACAAAATATGAGACAAAAGCGCTTTTGGCACTTTCCTGGTAGAACGTGTGGGAAGCAACGTTCGATTCATTGAGGAAGGCGGTAAGGTGAAGTTTGTTGTCTCGTGTGATTTGACCGCGAATACGATTGCAAGATAGTTTAACCACACTGATTAAAATCTTTAGGGCGGTCTAATTTCCTCCCGCGCGCATCATTAACCTGTGTGGACCATATAAAGACCGAGGTCTTCATCTTCATGATCACGGTCTCCTTATTTACTACTGTAGGTCGAGGCGTTGGCATAATTAAAATGTGAGGGGCGGGGGGCACCTGCAATAGTACAGCCGTCAAGGTCAATGTATAATTAGACATGATGGAGGGGTGGGTGATTCCCTCAATGTTCGATAAAAATAACATAGAAAGCTATTATGACGCCATTTGTATCTTTCCAGAAACACAGTACAGTTTTAAAAAATGTGGTGGAGGGTACCGGTCGTTTGAGGGCAAAGTCGACATCTATTTGATAATCTTTTACCCCATCTGCATATGTTAGTGTAAGATGGTAGGGGATCTGCATTTGTCACGAAATTCAGCAGTCTCTTAGGTAAGTTGTAAATAACCCCCCCCCCCCCCCCGACTCAGTGTTATTTAGGGTACGCATATGCGTGTTCCCTCCCTTTTCAGCACCCCCATAAGTCCGGTGTGTAAAGTCAATACGGGCAGATCTTTTTCTTTGTTACGAGCCGGAGATTTTGGGAACATGAATGTGGTCCCTCCGTTCCCGGAGTGGGGGGGGGGGGGGGGGGGAGCAGAAGTCAACTGTGAGGCCAACATGTTTTTACAAATATCAACTCTCTATTTATATAGAATGAAAATTAGTGCATGTGATGTGTGTGGAAAGGGGCAAACGAGAAAAGGTACTTCTTCATAGTGGTAACCAAAATGTGGTACATTATGAACCCATGTTCTCATCATTTTTATCATAAGGGGAGAAGAGAGATCACAGCATTTATTTCTACAAACATTTTGTCACTCCCCAAAGTCAGCATCCAGGTGTAGTAAATGGGTAAATGGGCCCCGTTGTATAAAACTTATCATTGGTGGTAACTTCAATGGAAACCTTGATTTGATTGCCTAGTTAATTGGTAGTTAAGACTGATGGCAAAGATATGCAACGGGGTCCTGGTTAGTTATTCATTGAATGCTTTTATCGTCTCTGACATGTCCGAGTAGCTGGGCTACAGCCAGAGTAATCCCCTTGTCGATATGAGTGTTTTTGCCATAATTATCCTCATACTGATATGATTGTATAATACCACTTCGCTGCTGATTTTGAGGCTTTTCTTTCCCGTTACTTTGTCATTGGGTGTTTGAAATCGACAGGGGTGGAGGAGGGGATGCAGCCCCTATCCCTACACTGTAGCATATGCAGCCTTCTTTGTTTATGCAGTAGAGAGTGACTAAAACGAATGTTATGGGAGAGATGGCAACATCATTCATCCAAACATACATCTATATGTTTGATCAAAGAATAATGCGATTTCAATTTTACTCAGTTTTGAAAACTGGGTAGCGTTTCATGAAACCGTCATAAGTACAAGTTCACCGACATCCCATCAAAATACGAGTATTAAGTTTAACACGCGTTTCAATGGGGTGTCGGTGAACTTGTATTTATGAAAATTTCATGAAACGATGCCATGATGCTCGTCTTAGTCCTGAAGGATCTGAAATCAGTAAGCGAAAAAGAAAAAGAATATGAATGTGAAGTGTCACTTGGCTTGTGAAAGTCCACTCGAGTAGAAGAAAGCTCGCCTGACGAATTCAATTTTATTGCAAGCGGAATATTATTTATTCAATTTACAGGCTTTCTACTGGCTTCTCTCTGCTTATGTTTTTTAAAATTTCATATTGAATTTAATGTTATATAAAAACGATGAGTTATCTCTAGGAAAACAACATGTGGTGTCGGATGAAAAAATATAATAAATTACGTCGTCAATTACCCTTTGAGCTTAACGTTTACGGCCATTACCATGGCAACACGGTTATTAATCTTTCTAAAGTGATCGCGGTTATGATTATATCCACTCTGCTCTGTAGTGTTAAGTCCTCAAAACGAAAGGATATTCATCAAATATTTTTGCCAAAGGGTAGTTACATTTTTTAACCATGGACGTCAAATGCCTACCATTTGCTTACTTAACAGTAATATTAATTATGGCCGTAAAAATAGCCGCCTCTTTGATGTGAGTTTACGATAGGATCATTTGCTTTGAACGAGGGAGGCTTTCCTCATCCTGTGATTAATGGGTTCAGGGGAAAGTTAAGTGGCTTGTTTTCTCATCTTAGCGATATAAAGGATGACCGATATGTTATCCCAATATGCAGGCTGATCGCGATGGCACTTAATCATACTGTTAATTCTCAGTTATTGTTGGCATTAAAGGTACTTTGTCCCATTTGCAGGCCAAACAAATGAAAAGTTTAAATCCCAACGGCATTTGAAAGATAATACTAATTTAGAACTCCTCTCGAACAAAAGGGCTTGACAATATCTTTTTGTGTGAAAATGACGACCGTTAGTTGACGAATGGAATTTAGAGATCGCGGTTGTTTAATCAAATAGTCTGATTTTTCAGACCCTTGTACCGAATCGTCGTAAATTGTTTGCAGCGCAAAGATTCAATCAGTTTAATTTTGGCCATTATAGGAAGTTGGTTATTAATGTAGACAATTGCTCATGTACCCTTTACAGCTCATTTTGTGTATGTTATTACCAAAGAAAATAGAAGTCAGTCAGTCACTATAGTGTCTGACAGTGAAGTCTAGAAAGTAAACGGGTTTCCTTGCATAATTTGAATACTAGGACACTGCTAACGTTTAAATATCACAGATAGGACATACTGTACGGGACATATTCATAATTCCTGCAACGTTCTACATAATTTGATGTTGGCTGCAAAAGGGATACACTACTTGGAACTCCCAGGTGGGCGATCGAGGATGCGGATATTCCCAGTCAAATTTTGGTCACTGAATGGCGAAATACCTTGGAATTTGGTTTAACAAATTAAGCAAATTTGATAGAATAATTGCAATGAAGAATAGGCAGATCAAGAAAGAGGAGTATTGGCCGTGCCTTGCCGTGCCGCCCCTTCTTCTTCCTTGAGAAAATGGATAGTTATGTAACGCTTCTTTTCCTCCCCCTCCCCTCCCATTTCTCACTTTCATAAACATCATGTTAAATATCTTCTATCTCTCTCTCTCTCTTTTTTTTTTCTTCTCTCTCTCTCTCTCTCTCTCTCTCTCTCTCTTTCTCTCTCTCTCTCTCTCTCTCTCTCTCTCTCTCTCTCTCTATATATATATGTTATGATGGAATTTATAATGTGTGAAACATAATAATCCGTACAGCAGATATTTCAAACTACTAAGAGGTGAACACCCGGAAAGCAAAGATTGTGTTTGGAACGTCAAGAACAAATAAAAAGACAAAGTGATTTAAGAACATTATGAAGTAAATACACCTATTTGCACTTTCAGCGGTAATACTTCTTATTTTAAATTTCTGTATTTGTATCAAATATCAATTTGAGTGGCAAATTATTTCTAATCATCTTCAATTTAGCTTTCTTTCATTTCCCTTCGTCCAAAATTCCTTCACATTGTACTGATATTTCAAAGTAATTTATAAACACCGTGTGCAAAAGAACTATTCAAATACGGGAAGGCAATTCCTCGATAACGACTACATTAGCATTGATCGCAGTATCAGCACGAGTGTGTAATACGAACATGCTTTCATAATTTATACTATTACTTTCAGTCTACAATTATTATATACATCTTACTGGAATATTATTGTTCCTTTTTTTTTCATTACAGAAATTGAAACATCGGCGATCCTGAAAATACAATCAGCAAACTTCATGTGAAGGGGAAGCACGAAGTAATTTTGCATAATAAACACATTGGCAAAGTACTTCTATCGTTATAGCGAATTAAACAGTTGAATGACTAATTCATTAAATGACCGTTAATTTTGGTGACTGAACACAGTGGTGAACTGTACAAGAACTGTAGTGCATCAAAGCAACATTCCTGTAATCATTGATTAGGCTGAACAACTATTTTTAAAACACTGATTAAAATATGGTGAAGATATTTTTAAAGTACAAACTGAAGAATGACTTTCAAACAAGCGTTTACTGGGAGTTGTGAGCAGCATGGATCTACGATCAGTGGTCTGTGCCTTGATGATGTGGACATTCTTCAACGTATCAGGTGACCATGTTGAGTATAGTGACATCACTTACAGGAAAGACGGTGACCTGATCCTTGGTGGGTTATTCCCTATCCACGAAACAGGTCCTTCTGGGTTGAGATGTAGTAAGCTCCGGGAGATGGAGACCTTGCATCGCTTAGAAGCCATGGCGTTCGCTATCGAAGAGATCAACAACCTCACAGACATTCTGCCAGGTGTGAAACTAGGATTTGAGATCAGAGACACGTGTTCCGATGTTTCCATGACGCAGGTAGGAGCTTTGAAGTTCCTTCCGGCGGACTTCACCCGCGGGGCTACGTGTCCGATGTCGACCAACGCGAGCACGTTATTGGAAGCCAGTCCGATCATAGGGGTGGTGGGTACAGAGATGAGCAAGACGACAATGTCTGCAGCCCAACTTCTTGGTTTGAACCATGTACCTGTCGTGAGCTATTATGCAACAAGTGATGACCTGTCTGATACGATCCAGTATCCATATTTCTTGAGGGTAGTTCCACCTGACAGACTGCAGGTACAGGCGATGCTGGAGCTTATCCGGACTTATGAATGGTCCTATATCTATCTCCTGTACTCGGACGACAGCTATGGAACAAACGCGTTCCAAGAAATTGTTCAAGTCGCGGATGACATTGGCGTTTGTCTTGCGGAAACTTGGGAGATTGGATCTCAATTAACAGAAGAAGACTTTGATAATATTATTATGAACATGCAGATGAGGTCTCAGGCAAAGGTCGTGATCCTCTTCATAAATGTAGAAGAAGCCAACATCTTTTTTGCTGCATTAAGGAGAAGTGGGGCAGTCGGGGATTATCAGATTTTGGGCAGCGATGGATGGGGAATGAGTATTGGAGAAATTGAGACACCAAACAGGAGGGCTGCTCTTGGGTCACTCAAGACTCATCTCTTCTCGGCTCATGTGCAGAATTTTGAAGACCACTTCCTGGGATTGACACCCACAAAATCCCATGACAATCCTTGGTTTCAAGAGTACTGGAACTCCAGTAGGAACTGTTCGTTCATCAAGCACGGCGCAGCCTGTCTCTCAAGTGCAGGCTTCAGTGCTGGAAGTGCTGTATCCTTGGTGATAGATGCAGTCACTACTTTGGCTCTAGGCCTTTCTGAAATGCACAAGGACCTGTGTCATGGTCAGTCTGGGATCTGCCCAGCTATGACGCCGTTTGATAGTGCACTTCTCTTTGACTACATGACTAACCTATCCTTTGAGGGTCAGTCAGGATTTGTGACATTTGACAGTGGAGGGGATGCCATCGGTCGCTATGTCATTGACAACATCCAAATCGAAGATGGCAACTATGAGTTGGTGAAGGTCGGTCTCTGGAGTGCCATCAAGGGAAACGTCTTGGTAATGAACAATTCACAGGTGGTTTGGGGACCAGAAGAATCCCGTCTAGACGGAACTGCTCCTCTGTCGTACTGCAGCGATCCTTGTGGGAATGGTCAAATTTACATCCCTCGAGAAAACGTCTGCTGCTGGTCATGCTTGAACTGTTCTGGTGATGACATCACGATTCTGAATCAGACAGTTTGTTTGAAATGTAGCGAACGAGCTGCTCCCGATGACGATCAACTCAACTGCATCCTTGTAGAAGCTAAATACATCCTGTGGAACGATCCTTTGGCGATTATGTTGACAGTTTTAGCGATTGGTGGACTTATCCTGGTTTCAATGGTGCTCTTCTTTTACATCAGCAATCGAAACAACTTGTTGATCAAAGCCTCCAGCCGTGAACTGTGTAGTATCATTCTAGTTGGTATTTATCTCTCATACATTCTTGTCTTTTTCATCGTTGCCAAACCGACTTTCGGCACCTGTCTCATCTGTCGCATGATGCTTATGCTCTCCTTCACCATCATCTACGCTCCAATATTGACGAGAGTCAACAGAATATACCGCATCTTTGATCGCGCACAAAGGTCTGTCCGGAGACCTGGATGTATCAGCCCGACGTCACAAGCAACAATCGCTGTCATACTCATCGGTGTTCAGGTTAGTTATTACTGAAATGGAAAATAAAAGCAAAAACAACATTTAATAATTCTAGAAAGATACTTTATGAAACTAATCAACACATTTTGCAACTTACCTTCTGCATATAGAACGATAAATGCCATTCTCTTGATATGATGTTCAAATAAGGTCTTGATGAAAGATGATAGGCTTGTTTGTAATTTACTTATATTTCATCGATGAACTAGCCCACGAGACCGACAGCCAATGAGAACAGTATTGCTCTCAATGGTCTTGGGTCTATAGCAGGATGTCTCCGTATTACTAGTAAGCATCGATCTACATCATGCGTACATGCAGCCTCAACTTTGTAAAATGATTTAATAATTCAATTAATCAATTAAACATAATTCATAGTTCATATAACCATCTTTTTCACTTTTCAGGTTCTGGTAAACACTGTGTGGATGATCCTCGTGCCTCCTGCAGCGGAAGAGGCATTGGTTGCCCCACAACGAGTCGAGCTAGTGTGCAACTTTTCAAGCCAAGAAATCATCACATCGCTCAGCTACAACGTTATCTTGCTCACCCTATGTAGCAGCTTCGCCTTCATGACGCGTAAGGTTCCAAACAACTACAACGAATCTCGCTTCATCGCCCTCTGCGTATACACCGTCCTCGTCATCTGGATCGGGTTCATCTCCAGTTACTTCGCCATCAACGACGCCAAACTCAAGGTCGTCGTCCTCTCCCTCGCCATGATCTGCAACGGCACCGTCACTCTCTGTTTCATGTTTCTTTCGAAGCTCTACGCCATCTATTTCGAGAAGGAGGTCATCATCAACCCTACAACCTACAACGGATCAGGCAGAGGGACTACGACCGGGGAAACCAGTGAAGGCAATCATGATATTGACGTTCGCGTTGAGGAAGGCGGCGGTGGTGAGAAAAAAAGCACTTCGAAGTTTCGGAAAGCTACAGTTCGGCCATCGGGAGAGGACTTCCAAGCTAAGCAATCGTACGGTGTGGCATCCACCGAGAAAAATACCCTTAAGGGACGTCAGTATCCACCTCGAGAGAAAAAGTGTTCAACTATATCAGGATCGGAGAGCAGCTGCAGTTGACTATAGTAGGACCATTGCAGTGTAGGGGTTCATTCATTGGACACTTGATTGAGAGGCCGAGGGTTCGAATCCTTACACATTGATGGGATGCCATTGGAGCAAATTATCCACAGTTGTCTCCCTCGCCACAGGTGCAGTGAAGGATTGTCTGGTTGGGTTATTCCATGAAATGCACTATAGAATGTCAGACTTAAAAAGTATTCAAGTTCAGAATGCAGCGGAAAGAGACAATGCTGCTTCTGTGAGACACTGTAAAAATATTATTATCATGATTATTCTCACAGTTATTGTTATTATAGTAATAAAGATAATAATGATGACGATGATGATAATGATAATAATGATAACGATGATGATAATGATGATGATGATTATGATGATGATGGTGATGATTATTGTTATAATTAATTTCATTATTAATAGTATATTATCATTATTATTATTATTATCATTATTATTATCGTTATCAATTTCACTACCATCATCATTAATTACTATTTTATTTGTGTACCCGTTTGTTGACTTTACAGAGCAAATAAAAGATTACACCACGACAAGAATAAGTATCTCGAAGGATCATCCCTTATATTCGGTGGTATGACCAAAACAATATATAGAAGACATTTTACATTTAAAAAGCACATCATCGCATTATCATCCAAACAATTATCATGGTTGGATGTCCATGCCTGTATTTTAATTAGGCCTACAATCTGTATGGTAGGAGCCGGGCAACAACACTCTAAATTGTGATTGGGATTATTGCTAGTGCCTCTATTTTGCCAAGACGGTCTTGTATATTATCTATTTTTATACACCTGTATATTTTATATTGTATATATGCACTAATGTTATTTATATTACAATCTGTGCAAACAAACAGAATATGAGGTATTGCGAAACATTTCAAGATACGAATCTGATCGTATAATATATACGATGATAAAAGCTTACATACACAGCAAATAGTATAGTATTAATGACTGCTTTGAGAGAAATAGTTGTTTTTATACGCTCAAGGGAAGGTTAGAATTGTGCTATTGCCCGAGGCGTGCCGAGGGCAATAGCCCAATTGTAACCTTCCCGAGAGCGTATAAAAACAACTATTTCTCGAATATTAAAGCAGTCATTAATACTTTTATATGCCGAAAAAAAATAGACTAAAAAATAAAAAATAAAAAATAAAAAAACTTTTGTCGAAGATGAGATTTGATCTCTTGCGTATATTAAAGGTGATGCATCTAAAGTCACCGCCTTAGACCTCTCGGCTGTCGCACTCTGTTACCATACCTAGCAGTTTTTTCTAATATATACATTAAAATGGATTGAAAACGGCTTCGCGTTCTGGATGCTTCGCGGCTGCTCCATTAAACGGGCCCTTCTTTTACTTTTGCAATGCATATTGGCACGAACTAAGATCAAGATCTATCGGCAGATGTTTTTTTTTTGTTTTTGGATGTTTATTTTCGTCTTCATGTCAACAATGCAAGATAAAATTGTCGGTAAGATCGATCGAGATTCAATTGTATTGAAATTACCGACCAATTCTTCGCACACGTACGGTATCCTCGATCGCTCAGACCATTTTTTAACATGTAAACCTATGGGGTAACCATGGAGACTGAACTATTTTCCCGGTAACCATGGTTACTGGGATTTTAGAACTATTTTAACCATGGTTACTGGGAATTTTACAGAAATAGTTAAAGTTTATGAATGCAATTTCGACCAATCAGATGGCTGGATTTCTTAAGTGAGGTATATAAGAGATATTACAATTGGCTTACATGCAAGGAGTTGATAGACTGAAGGAGAGGGATGGTGGTAATATGTCCTTTAAAATGTATGTATCTTTTACAATTTTGTCGGCAAGTTTCACTTGCTTTCGTTCATCTTAATGGTGAATTTAAAATCCAATTTAGTGGTCGCATTTATCACTCGATCACGTGACAGGATTATAAAGGTCATGGTACTTCTGATGGCGCGTGTGTCTCAGTGAATGGGCATGTCCAACTTAGGTATATGGCCATTTTGTGGCATATACCTTTCAGTATCATGAAATTAAGGATGCTAAAAAAATACTTAGAAATCATAATTTTCCTTAAAAGTTGGTCTTATGGCTATGGCTATCAATTAACTGCTCTTATTACCATAGATGATGATAAAGAGAATAGGAAGTTTCATACCAAGATTTTATGTTGAATATCAGTATGGATCAGTCTGTAAATAATTAGGTGGTCTGTTATCAACAGACCACCTATTGATTTCGTCAGAATTTTCTTTCTTTATTTATTATTTATTTATTTTTATTTATTTCTCCACTTTTTTGTGTATCCGATTTCTCAATATCCATCCACCCAATTTCTCTCAATTTTGACACAGTCATAGGTCATCATTATGAGACGTGACAGGAACATTTTCAAGGTCATCAAATTATCGTGACGTCATCCAGGCGCCATTTTGTGAAATCACATTATCCATCATATCTTCATGACGCGTCATCAAAGGTCATTCATATTAATATAACATATACTTCAGGTCAAGGGTCAACAGGTCATGTCATCAAAGGTCACATAAAGGTCATGACGCGCGCGTATGTGCGCGTCAAAATTTAAAATTGCTCAAAATCACTTAACTGTTAAACGAGAGTACGAATCAGGTCATTTTAAGCATTTCAAAATTTTCCGTCCGTTTGTGTCCCCGCGCGCGGTGTGCGCGCTCACAGCGCGCGGAAAGGGTCAAATTCAAAATGTTTACATGATTTGGATTCCTCTAAACGTAATTGACAATTTACATTAATTTCAGTCACTCTTCATATTTCATAAGGCCGTGAGCGTGCGTCAAAGTTCAAAATCCGCGCGTGCTGCTATGGGTAATATAATGCAAATTTGATCAAAAACATGCCATTTTAAAAATCGAAATAGCTCTTCAGATAGTCCATCGACCCCCAATTTTTATATCATGGTTGGAGAAAGCATGTGTTGGAGATATGATTTCATACCACCCTGACTCGTACAAAGTGAAACAAAGTCATCATATTTGCATCTAAACTCAAACAAATGTATTTTGTTGATGACGTCATTTTTGTCTTTGTTTAATTGAGATTATCTCACTTATCGGTGATCGATTTTCTCCCACATTTTGATATGTTGTAGCTGAGATAATTCTCTATCAGAATTATGCCATTTATTTTTCATTTTAATGACGTCATCATAGTTAAATATTCGATTAAAGGCGACAATGCATAATTTGTTATATTTGCGTGTTATATCTATGGGAGGTCACTTTTTTCAAAACATGAATCTGCATGACAATGTGTTTTGACCAGTATCTCAGTGATTATACAACAGTTTTCTCCCAAATTTTAGTATGTTGTAGCTGAGACTATTTGCTATCTAAATATTTCCTTTTTTTTCAACCAGATGTCAGGATCATGCTCATGCTCATCATCATCATCATCATCATCAATATCATCATCATCATCATCATCAATGTCACCATCATCAACATCATCATGATCATGATCATTATCATCATCATCATCACCTTTACTATCATGATCATCATCATGTTTATCATAATCATCATTGTTTACATGTCTATATAACTTCTCCCATTCTCAAATCTACCATAAGACTTAGACAGACCACCTTAATCGTCTTCGTGACGATTTAAATTCTAGTATATATTTCATGTTATCTTTTACCCATTTCATTTTTAAATCTTTGTACATTGTTGTTTATTTCCATACCATTGTGTCTACTTTGCACATGATCCGTCACACTATGTCCGTCATGTTTTTTATGGGGAGGGGGGGGGGGGGGGGTAGTACGGCACAAGTCTAAGAAAATGTCCCACGTATCACAAATCAAAGGTCATATAGTTACATGAAGTCTCTTGCATAAAGATGTACGTGTACACGCAAACCAAAGAATGAAACGCGACTCCACTGTCATCCAATCCGGATAGCTAATTTTGTAGGAACTGCGTTTTGTTGGAAAAATTGTAAAATGGGAGAGGCTCTTTGGGTATGAAGCTTAATACATTACACAAGGGAATAAGTCATGTACATACCAATACTATCGATGTCTCATGTTATAATACATTAGGCCGGGATATATTTCATCTTGGACTTACTAAAGATGATGGGCTAGATGTCAGCATTAATATGCTCGCATCGCAACTTAATCCCTTCTTAACAGAGACCCCCATGATATATAAATGCATATGCGGCTTTTAAAGAAGACATCAAAATGCGATCACAAATCCTGACAAAAATTCAACTAAAGGCGATTAAAGTAGTCTTGTACGCCACCTTTGGAAGTTTGCGAACGTTATAATTACAAAATCCAAACATCATTTCTATTCATTGCAAAAGGGTATTAAAAAGGATTTCTTTAAAATCTTTGCGATTCTATTGAAACTTATAATTGCTTATAAAACTTCATACCAATGTCGAGACTATTTTCTTTGAAGAACAAAAAAAAAAATCTATAGTTTCCCACAGACTGTGTGATAGGACTGTTGATGTGATGTAACGTAACTTCATTCAAAAAGCGCAACACTGATCTATTCGACTGTTATAATTCTTCAGGTTTGAAACTGAACTGGTGGGATTGCATGTAAGCAAACTACGATAATAGCACGTACACATACAATTGCACTTCGCATGAAGGTACCGTTATTATAATGCCTTTGACAGCTTGTAAATCAAATAAGAAAACCGACCACTGTTGTAGTATTGTGATGCATCATGTATCTCGCAAGATAGACTGTACTATGTTTAAGGATCAGCAGCTTTTCATGGTTAAAATTACAAATGATTTGATTAATTAATGATATTGTGGCAAGATCTACCCTCATGTCAAAAACCGCGATGGTATTGAAATTAATGAACGTTGACATACACACAAAACTCTTCTTTAAATTACATTACATGCTGTAACAAGATTTAAAAACCTCAACATATTTCATCTAATAAATATTGTATGATAACCCCAAAACAGAGTCGACATGTTGTATTGTATTAACATTTTAAACGGCGTTCTACTCAAATTTGTTGTCTCTTTTTCCAAATGTTTCGAATCGATGACATCCTAAAAAAAGTACATCATAATTACTTCAGACAGATGTAATTAAGTGAAAGTATTGCACATCTAGATGATTATATGGGAAGAGATATAGAAATAGAGGGAGAGAAAGAAAAAGAGAAAGAAAGAAGGGACAGGGATGGAGAGAGGAATGTGTTGGAGTTGACAGAAGAGGAAATAAGTGCAATAAATGAAGAGGTTAACACCAAATAAAACAAGGTGTATCATGTAAACAAGAGACAATAAGATTCGATTGTACTCATGCTACACCTCTCTCTCTCTTCCCCTATCCTTTCTCATCGTTTTCTTTCCCTCACTCTCCCCCTTTTTTCGCTCATTTCCCCTCTTTCTTCTTCTTTCCTCCTTTCCCCCCATCCTTTCTCACCCTTTTCCTACACCCACTCTCCCCCTCCCCTCTTTACGTTCTCCCCCTTGCTTTTGCTTTCCTCCTTTTCTCCCTAATGCGCGCGCACACACACACACACACACACATACACACACACACATCACCACTTTTCCACTCACCTTGGCCTTCATTATTGATATTACAAATCAACATCAATCCTCTTATAAATTAGCCAGGTTCCAGTAGCTAACAAAAGCAGTTTGCTAACAAAGCAGTTATTTTTCTAATGCTTCCGCATGGATTATCGGCTGTATCATTAGCCCATTTTCATCAACCTATCAAAACATCAAGACAAGATGTTCAATCGTATTACCTCTTATTTCTAACTTAAACGATGTTTCTTTTCAAGGCATGAACAATTTAATCTAATTATGGAACATATTTATAGAATGCTGCATAAGTCTAACTTTGAATTTAAAAAAATAAGACTCCCATCTCCCTCTAGGGAATAGAACATGCTATCAAAACGATCTTTCAAATTACAAATCATTTTGATTTGTATGGAAATCATGGTCACCAACAAAAATGAGATGATTTCTTGGAAAATATAATACAGAAGAGGAAATGCATGCATCTACATTTCCAAATACATAATATTTTAAGTGATACAATATTTTCTTGGTGGTTTCAAGGGTGTAGCTTACGAACACTCACAAAAGAGCTGCTTATATAGACAAATATTTAAAACATATATATTCTTTATTAAGAAAAAAATTGAATTATAATCAATATATCTGTAAACATTTTTTACACAACTATATAAAAATGTTTAGGTATATAACGGAATATTACAGTAATTTGCAGTGTCATTAATCATTATTATATCAACAGTGCACAATAATCTCATATTAGAAGGAAAAAAAAATACATCAGATAAGTAACATTTTTTCCACGCCTCTGAATAGCAGGGGCGTGGCTAGAGGGATTTTTCAACACCCCTCCCTCATTTACATTATTCCATCAAACAAAAAAACAAAAAACAAGAACTTGTTTAGCAATTAGACAGGTGGCATTCATTATAACATATGTGCAGTAACAACACAATTATTTGTTAAAGGTTGTTGGTGAATTCTAAGGTGTATTCTGATGACTGGTGACATTCTTTTGTTACAATCCTTAAGCTACTTTTTGGCAAATTTGGTCCATCACCCTCCATTCAAAATGTTCTAGTGACGCCCTTGCTGAATAGTCATGTCGATAGGTCGGTCTACACTGATGAAACTGCCACCACCAAACATACAAATATCATGCATCATAATGTCCAATCTTGAGGAGGAAGTCCTACTTGATTTAGACATCAAAATTGATGAAAACAGCTTCACAGCAAGAGACGGTGATATTGGTGATGATGGGAGAGGTAGGAGATATAGAAGGAAGAGGAAGATTAAGAGAAGAAGAAGACAGCATTGATGGTGCAGCTGTGGGGCAAGTCATAGCATATCTGCATGAACCTGAGCCCTGGGCGCTGGCGGGAGAAGGACTTGGTTGGGAGCAGGGCTCGGTTTATCTGTTGATGACGGAGATGCTGGTTTGAGGGGTGCAGACAGTTTTGATTTTGAAGTTTAATTAAGATCATCCTTGCAAAGTTTCAATTTTCAAGCGGATTAAATCATAGATGAACCAAACCTCCAAATATCAATTCCAATGAGATCTACATCGGAAATGGAACTGCACAGCATTATAATAATTTTCAGTCTCAGAAGCGATTGAAGTGCATAGAAAATCATCATCGTAATCATCATCATAATCCCCATTAATAAGTTGACATCTTAACAAACAACAAAAAATAACAAGATATTTGGAATAATCTAAATGCATAAGTCATTCTTACTTTATACAAATGGCATGATAGGCAATTTTAAAGTTTCATTACCTAAATTTGTGTATGCGTATGTTTATGTGGGCTTCTCACTAGCGACCCGAGCTAGCCCGCGGCTCCCCGTCCCAAATGGGACGTCATGATTCAGAACTTGTATATTTCGCTTTCAAGCCAGGATTTGAAATTCTAAGAAGGGTCTTGGAAGATGCTTATTGAAGAGTTTAATTGATATTTACACAACTTTAAAGCAAATGATTTGTGTTCTCATTGATATAAGCTTTTTGCACAGCTACGTTAAGGCACTGATGAAGAGTGTTGTAGTGGTCCATAAAAGGTTGCCTCAAAGTCATCATAGGCATAGGCATAAATAGTCAGTTTTGACTGAATTGCCAATCTAACAACAACAACATCAAGGATTTAGGGTACGCTATTCATCCATAATTTATTTATTTCTTTGAACATCTTTATTCAGGGTAAATATGATCAGCAAAGCTGTTATTCATCATGGCCCTGGTTGAAATACAATTTAAAAAAACACCTCAATGAGTGTATGTAAACATTAAAATACATTTAAATGTTTAAAAGAAAAAGTTCATGATACACATGTATAATATCATGATGCGGGTGAGATATATCCATAGCTTGACATAAGAAGCCACTGTCAGAAGGTATTACAATCATCCATGGTAGGTTGTCTTACAGCGATCACCAGGGGTCTAGGGTACTCTGGCTTCACCTCAATCGTCATGATGCAGGAAAGATCTATCAAGGCTTCCTACAAGCAAACCAAGGACTTTCCTCAAGGCACTGACGGAGAGCATTACAATCCTCCATGGTAGGTTGCCTTACAGCGATCACCAAAGGTCTAGGGTACTCTGGCTTCACCTCAATTGTCATGATGCAGGAAAGATCTATCAAGGCTTGCTGGCAACGACCAATACCCTGAGAGAAATGATACAATAAAAACATTATAATCATTAGACTAACAATCTTGCCACAGTGTACATGAATATAAATAATGTTTTTTTTTAATTTTATATATAAGAGTCACTTTTGTCATCCTCTAGCTGCCAAAAGTAAATGGTTAAATATTGATGTTGATGTAAAGATAACATTAATAGATCACTACAACTTGTCAGAATAAATGTGTAAAACAGAAATGTGAAAGAAACACAAGAACATAGATTAAAGAGATAAGATTATAATGTGTTAGAAAGAGAAGTAAGGAATAGAGATGCTTGAGACAGATGAGAATGTTGGCGTTGGAATAGAACCAGTGGATATTTAAAAACAAATCATTCTTCAATCCTGTTCACATCAAAGTTTCTACTCTGTGCTCCTATCATGATATTGCAAAGACATATTACTGCACTGCATGAATATAACCACCTGGTGAGTATAAAGGACAATAGAATATTCAATGATAGATCAGAGTAACAAACCTGTTTAATGGACTCTTTGATTTCATTTGCTTTCTCCTTTTCACTCTTTTTCATACTGGCCTTCATCTCCTGTGGAACAAAGACATATAGAAGAATTAGAGAAACGTGTTACAATAAATGTGATTTTCATAAAGAAATGCCCAAGAACTGAATGTTATTAACCCACAGTAATACGGTTATACATCAGATAGTAAATAAAATGTGGACATGATTAATGTTCAATGTTAAATCTGATGCCCCCTGATATTTATTAAAGGGATGACTTTTTTTGGATATACTTAACGTGTATAAGCAAGTATGAATTTTCTTTATATCTATACTTTAACCAATTTTCTTATGTAAATTGCATAGAGAATTAAATTGGAATTATTATGTACTATGATAATTAAATCTTATTATCTTTCTCATAAACGGATGATTTCCTTTCATTGTCCTCCATCTGAGTGCTGCTATATGTATCCTTCTCCTGATTGAGATACCACTTACCATCATTTCAGCCACAGTGAAACCAATCATCTTAGACAGAACCTGGAAGAGGGAGAGGGAGGAGAATTGATAAAAGCCTAACCATAAAGAAGGTGAACTTCTGAATAATATCATCTACAAGGGATTTCTGAGCTATTTCTTTAGAGTGCATTCACATTTCAAACAATAAATGTAATACAGCTACAACAGTTACCTATGAGCTTAGGCATCTATATTTCTTGTTAATATATGACGCAGTTAGCCAGAGCTTCTTTTTTTTTCTTATGACGTGGGCATAATAAGCTTCATATTTTTATATCTTATGACACAGAGCTCAGAGAATACTGGTAGAACTTTTTTTGAACGTTTTACCGATTTACCAATTAAATATGTGAATGGAGCAAAACAAAATCCTCTGTAATATGACAGCAATCAACCATTTGCTTGCTTCCAATGTCAGCTCAAGTTTGCTAAAGGCCCCAGCTACAAAGTACAAGGAGCTCATATACCGGTACTAGTAATGAATTTTCCAAACCAACAGTAATCACTCTTTCAAGTAACCGAATGGAAATTGGAATTAATCTACAGAGATTTACAAGTATTTTCTACTTGCTTGTGAGATTGGTGATTCTACTATACATACTCCAGTGATGATGGCTCCACACTAATTTTCTGAAACTAACCATATTACTAACTTCAGCCCAGGACTCCAAGTACACCTGACCCTTTCCCTAAACCTTTTCTACAGCGCAATCTAACTCAAACACCAAATCAATATCATTGACGAAGTACAGCCCAAAGGGGAGCATTTGTCGGATCACCAGAATTTGTATGAACTGCAATAATCATCTCAGCGGAAAAATTACCTCCAGCTGTAGAATATGAACTTTTTATTTGCCCCAGGAATGGTCAACCTTTCTCCAAATGTAACCTTGAGCAGACATAAAGATAAAGTTGAGTTCTGGTCATGCGATTGCATTGTGAAAGAAACGGTGTGGAATTGATCAGAAAAAAGTTGATCATGTAGCATTAGTGTGTACTGCAAGGTTCTGGAGTCATCAAAATGACAAGACATTTGGCACAGTCTTGGTATAGTAACAAGCACTGTACACAGAAAGATATATATGGGATTACACAAACATGTGGCATAAAAATCGGGCCTCATTCTTAAGCTGTTACTGGTTATATTTAGAATAAGGATGCATTTGAAGAGCCAAGCTTTTCAGGGAACATTACTTTTCTCTGATGTTCTTCCACACTTGCATAATAACAATGATAACGCTGACAAATTATTTTTCACTTCTCCCCAGAACTCAACCTTCTCTTTAAGTCTCAGTAATTCTTTTGAGTACCAGATGATTGCAGTGGTTATGTGTACCTTGTCTGAGATATCTACATCGAGTGACATGGTGCCATCGTTGATCTTAGCAGCTAGACTCCAGGATGGGTTATGAGACAGACTGGATACAAGAGTCATGATGAAACCCTGAAAACAAAACATATTTATATTAAATAAAATCATTTTAAGTGATTGCAAAATGAACTGTTTACCTTAAAGCCCAACTGGCAACTGCACTATTTATAGTTACTTGCGCCCTCTATACAGCAAACAATGACTAAGCGGTGACCATTGGTCCCCCATGGTCCCCTTTTTCTTATATTAATTGAGAGCTGATTTGATGAGATAACCACATGTCAGTGACCATGCAGGGAGGTCTAATCCCTCCTGGCCAACTAGTGCAGATAGCTTTTAAATCTACCTTCCTCAATACATGAATAATGATTATAAATACAAAAGATTACAAAAAGAAGACATACCGGTACTGACATCAACCTAGGTCTACATGTAACCCAGTGGTCATGGTAAAGCATGTCAGCGTTCAGTTAATGTATTGTTTCTGATTTAGTTATGCATGTAAACCATTCCCATCAACATCCCTTTGAGCTGTGCTGAGAATTGTTAATGAGATCAATGGCATTTAACTACTACAAACGTTGTGTTTACTGTTTAGTATTATTATGATTACCAGTTACCACATCACTTGGGTGAAGAGTGTGGCAAAAATAGACTGATGCCCTATCCACAACGTCTATAAATTCCACATCATGTTACAATAATATGAATATACATACACAGAGTTTGAACAAAAATCATATCGAGTAGACGCCTTCCCCACCAGAACCTATATATATGTAAATGAAAATGATGCTGATGCTGATACTTATGATGATGGTGATGACGATGATGATTTTGACGATATCGATTTTGATGTTGATGATGATGGTGACAATGATGATGATGATGATGAGGATAATAATGGCGGTGATGATGACGGTGATGGTGATGGTGATGATGATGATGATGATAACGATGATGATGAAGATGATGATAATTGTGGTGATGAAGATGGTGATGATGATGTTGATGATAATGGTGATGATGATGTTGGTGATGATGATGAAGGAAGTCGGTGGAGATGATGACAATAATGATGGTAATAACAATAAAGTTTATTCAATATGACCACATACCTTGATATCAAAACGACATGCTTCCTTCCTCTTCAGCTGGTCAGACATCTTGGTGAGATAGATAAAAGGACGGGTACACTTGGGTCCTGAATGGAGACAGAAAGATCTTGACAACCTCAAAAATATGAACTCTACATCATATATCTCTACGGTTCTAGGACATCTACGCCCCGGATAACCATCCTCTAGGACAACTACCCCTTGACAACTACCCCCGGATAGTTGTCAGGGGTACTAGAGGATGGTTGTCTGGGGGTAGTTGTCCGGGGGTAGTGTCCTAGGGGGTAGTTGTCCTAGAGGGTGGTTATCCTAGGGGTGGTTACCCGGGGGTGGTTTTCCAGGGGGTAGGTGTCAGGATACAATCTCTACATGTAGATTCTACACTTCTTTGATAATAGAGCAGTTCAGAGATAGTACATACAACTAACCCCCAACTATCCACAGATCTTTAAAACATGTAGAAGTACCACTTTGTGCATTTGAGAATAATCACTTGCCAGAGTGATGGAGGAGCTTCATGAATACCGTATTTGCCGGCGATAAGGCCGCACAGCCGCATAGGCCGCACCCCAACTTTGACATTTCAAAGAGGAAAAAAAAAAAAAAAAAAAAATCATAATTTTCTCGAAAACACTATTTTTTTTTTACAAACTGATACCAAATTCATCCATATTCTTATAATTTGCCGGAGGTTTAGCTAAAAAAGTGATCACAGGCAGATTTGGTGTCCGATATACCCCTACCACAATGTACGGTGTAATGCGAAACTGCATGAAATGGAAAAACAAAATGGCGACTTCGGATGGATGTTCGCGGCAGCTCCATTCTAGATGGTCTCTTCCTTTACTTTTGCAATGCATTGGCACGAACTTAGATCAAGATCTATCGGCAAATGTTGTGTTTGGACGTTTATTTTTGTCTTCATGTCAACAATGCAAGATAAAATTGTTGGTGCATAAATGAATAATGATTACATTGCTTTCACAAGCACGTATCCAGCATTTGTCTTGATGGGTTTCAAGTTTTTGTACAAAGGAACTTTATCTGCCCATGCGCAGATAATAACTCTGAAACTGCTAATTGTCTGTTTATGCAGATTAGTTGATTTTGTACCAGTGTTAGTTTTGCTCCATTTTGTACATTTGATAGGTAGTATATTGAATTATTGATGCCATAATGTACACGCTGGTCATAGAATTCATGTAGTGATGGCATTTGCCTAAAAAACACTGCCGGTATACATTGTATGCCTATTGATTAATGATAAGTCTCCTATTAGTCCTTTTAATTTATCTCTCCCAAAATAGTACTATTATACGTACATGTAGCAATGTATTTAATTGTCTGTTTGGAGCCAGAAGGGCATTGACTCATATACATTGATCAGAGGTAACGCCCTTCTGGCTCTACATAGATGAACAGTAGCATATTATGAGTTTGGCATTAACTCACCAGAGTGTATTCTCATCCTCTTAGGAGCATTCTCACCCTCTTCAGACTTCACAAGACTTTGCGCTGTAACAAAATCTCTTCTCTCCGCACCTTCTGATATCGAACCCACGTCTGTCTTGCCTACGATTCCCTTGCCCACATCCCCATGGCCTTGCTGAGAAACAGGTTCTGCTTTCATGATCCGTGTGGCGACTGCTATCTTTGTGTTCACAGGCAGCTGTACACCTCTATCAGCCCTACCAAAGCTATGTTGATCTCCCTGCTTCATATGCTGTGTTCTTGTTGAGTTGATTGGCTGGACTACACAAAGTTCTGTCCTCTGAGGACCTTGAGACATCCTTGAAGCACTTGGTGGTTTCATCTCTCGCTTGAACAGGGGTACAACATTGGAAGCGAATGTAGGAGATGTGTTTGATGCTTTTGGCGGCTGGGTCTTGACTGGGGGTATCTTAGTTCTGTCGCTGCCAGGTAAACTGTTACTAACACTTGAGAAGGGTTTGATGGAGTTTGGTCCTCTGTTTTCTTGAACAGTGCTACCTAACCTGACAGCAGTAGAGTGTCTCTGAAGCGGTTGTTCTCTAGGATTGTTCTGCCTTTGTCCATTCTGCATCTGTTTATTGCTGTTCTCCCACTCCATGGCTAAGAGATCCTCTTCATCAATGTCTTCTACATCCCAATCTTGATGAGACAGCTCTGGCTCAGGCTTTACCTAAAAAGATAAGTTTAGATAGCCTGTCTCTGATTCTACTTCTATCCCATAGAAAGGCAAAGCTGCTTGTAATTTTTATATTAAGATTATCCTGCCTTGAATCTACAAAGACTTTCTCCTTACTTATTAACAACCGAATGTGTTGTAATCAACCATCATTCTAGGATCATCAAAATAATCTACACAACAAATCCAATCCTTGCACGTAACTTTTCTTAGTACAATACATCAGTGATGTACTAAGAAAAGTGATGATCACATGCTCTGGTCAATTCCTAAAACCTAAAACTAATCAAAATCTGGACTTTAACCTTGACCCACGCTACATGTATATCTAACCCTGAAATTTACCTTAAACCTAACCCAAACTCAACTTGAACCAAAGCCCTCATCCTACATCTTTGACAAAATAAAGCAAAGCCTGGAATACTATTGCAAAGCAAAAGTCAGATCTTCATGCAATTTTCTTGCTTCCTGAAAAGGACTAATTCGTATCTTATTCTTATGCCAACATACTTTCTGTGCTTCTTGCTTCTCTAGATTCTCCAGCTCCTCCAGCATGAGTTCATCCAAGCCATCATCGTCATCAACGAGGAATGGATCTTGGAACCCTTGATGACCAACTGGTTTGGTGTCTTGTACTGACCGTGAGGGGCCTTGATGCCATCCCTGCTGACCAGTGGGCTTAATGTCTTGGTTTGACCTTGATTGACCTTGGTTAAACCCATGATGAACACCTTGCTTTGTATCTGAGATTGGCCTTGTGTGACCTTGATTCCATCTTTGTTCAGTGGGTGTGTTGACTCGTGGCTCCTGCTTTACTGGAACCTTGTTAGAGGTGTCCCTGAAAGAAGCATATATAGCAACAAGTATTTCCATTTGTTGTCTACTTGTTGGGTTTAGTAATGAGATTGTCATTATCCTCTTTTTGCCTGCCTTATGGTGCGTTCAAGCGACACTTTTTCACCCTAGAAACGTGGTATTCAAAGACGTTTAGTTTAAAACATGGTTGTGTTCAAGTTTTTTTTGTCGGTCGTTAAAACAAACGTGTTTCAAAACGCACACATGAAATGCTGAAAAAGATGCAGTCGCTAAGAAACGCTTGAATGAAACAGAGCTCTCAATCATTAAATAAAGACGTCATTATCATATGATGCGCAGTGGCTGGGCTTGAAATGAGCGAGAATCAGCGTTGATGGAAAATTGCTTGAATGATCTCCGGCAGTAACCGTGTTTTGTAACAGCGTTTTGATTTGTGATTCAGGTTTGTGATTCTAGCTTTAAAAAATCGCTTGAACACACCCTCAGAGGAGAGCAATTTTCTACATCTTCTTGAAATAATTCTGTCACCACTCTGTTCTTAGCTAGATTATGGCTTCTTCTACCTGTCATAATTTGAATGAACTATTGAACCTATTCTATGTAAAAAGCTAAAAGTGATTACATTGTGCATAAATCTACCCTCAAAGTTCTTGAACAAGCACATTCGTGAAAAGATTTTGTCATCCCATGTGTGAAAACATGACATTTGGCTCTTGCATATTTCATAATTCTGAGGATGTTTTGTAAACATCAGTTAGCATGCACACTTACAAAACTAAAGTATCTGAAAATGAGAGATATCTTTTGACTGGAGGTTATGCAGGGCGCGACAAACCCGCTTGCCCGATGTCCCGGGGCAACCAAATTGAGCCGGCGGGCAAGTAAATAAAATTATCACTTGCCCGATCGGGCAAGTGATACTTTTACAGTAATTTCCTAGTGTCCAAGAACTCTACCATTCACCCGTCAACTTCTTACCCGTCGTCAAAATCCAGAAGCAAAAAAGCGATCGTTCCGATTTCGAAAAAACTTCACAGACAGCTAGCCAGCTCAGCTAGCTCAGCGCGCATGCAACAGTGACACTTCAAGCCATGAATGCCGCTCCGCCTCCACGCACGGCCGGCCGTGAGCTAGCTAGAGACAGCTAGCGCGATCGTACCAGCTGCGAGCTTATTCGCGCTCTCTCTCTCTAGCTCTGCAGGCCGCACCGACAGGCCTTTGCTATTCTCTGATTGCCGATTGGTTGAATCACGCCAAATATGACGTCATTATTCTAGGGAAATGAACACGTGCGAATCGGAATGGAATAAACAACAGGGATTTTCTAGTAAGTACAAAAAGTCAAATGTTTGATATTTATTCATAATGACTGTTAATGATTGTGAACATATTATTTAAAACTCGCTGCTCATATAAATCAGATGAATGTTTTTGTCTCGTTTTCAATTTATTACTGCGGTCTCAAGATCCGACCGAGCGAGTCATTTTGATAATAGTATCGAGACCCCCAGAATATAAGCCGTTGTTGTTTTGTTTTCATGGTTTTAGCGACGTTGTTTAGTCTAGTTTTCGCATACTTATCCGAGATTTATCGTAAAATATCTTCAATATTATTATTTAGTAAGAATTTACAAATTTTGGCATGATATTTATAGCAGTGAATGATGAAATAAAAATGTCCGTACTTTATTTAAAATAGTTGATTACCCATTATTTACATGACGTTTCTTGATGGAAGAGTTGACCCAAATTATTAACAGCTGAAAATTAGCCTACGTTTCCAAATGACAGCGGCTTGCACAGACACACACGTGCGTTGATCAGCTGTTTTTTCTCGATTGTGCTAGTAAACATGGAGGCACCGCCAGCCAAGCTATCTAAAACACTAACTTATCATTACGAGATAATAAATGCTTTAACCTCGAGTCCTTTTTCGCTTTAAAGTTTTGGGCAAGTGGAAATATTGTTTGGGCAAGTAAATTGAAAACCCACTTGCCCGACAGGGCAAGTGGTGAAAAAAATTCTTGTAGCACCCTGTTATGTTTCAACAGGTGTCTTGATCCCACAAATATTGTAGAGGGATATTTTTGTCATAGTCCACAAAGTCATAAATGATGACATAAATGGTACCCTGGGGTACCAAAACAAATTCGGCCATTTTGTTGAATTATTTATTTATTTTTTAAGGCTGTACCCTGGGTTACCAAAAAGTGGGAAATTATTTTTGTGTGATTTTTTCAACCTTCAATTGTGTCCAATGTTCTTGTAAAAAATCCTTTAAGTCCTGTATTTCTAAAATTCATTGTTGTTATGAGTAATTATTCTATTATTGATATCATTTCATGCTGTTATGATACACCCTGTATTATTATTGTGGTATAATTAAAATTATTAATTATAAATGAAAGTTCTATTTTGTGTTATGATGCTATCTGTGTACAGCAGTCATGATAATCTCATGTGTTGTGAATAAACAAATTTTCCAATTGAATAATAAAAATGAAAATCACATTATGAAGTGGTATTATCTTTTATTTTCTGTCTTGGCAAGAATGAGGAGAATACAGGCTCCAGAAGGTACTGTACATAACTTGGCATTTTCAAAGTTTGAAAGTTTGACAGTAACGCGCGCGTTAACTATGTCGATGATGCGATGTTTGTTTGTTTGTTTTTTCTTCGAAAGAGTATACAGGTACGGTACGTACGTGCAATAACATCAAGTTCTGAAATAGCCGCGGGTCGGGACCGGACGCCGGAGCTAGCTAGCACTATAGTGTGCGATAGCCACCGTAGTGCGCTTGTGATCGTGAGCGAGCGCTATAGCGCGAGCAGTGCATGCATGCACACCATGCATAGTATACACCATAGAGATACCACGGAACTATGTACACGCACTCCATACATTGTACTCGAGTGGACGCGAGATGGCGCTACACAACGCGGTACCCCGGGGTAACGCGTGGTGCATCAAATAGTGCTCTCTATTGAACTTCAAAGGCACTATTTTCAAAATTTAATTTGGATTAACGATTAAACTTCCCCTTCTGACATTACTGTTTTTGAAATGAAACAGATTCACTGAAAAATCTCACCTTGGTAGTGTCTTGTGTTGATTTGACTGCTGCCTTTGATTGGTGGTGACAGGTTGATTATGTACAGGAGCAGTGGTGGTGTTAGTGGTGGTGGTGTTGTTGGTGGTGGTTTGTCCTATAGTAGTTGTGACAGTGGCAGTTGGACCCTGATGCTGATTGTTGCTACCAGCTGGCCTGTCAGGGGGAGTCACTCCACTGTATATACGAAAAGCACTTACAGTTACAGTGAAGCTTGCATCCTAGTAAGTTATAATTTCAGAAACATGCGTTCTTTCATATTCTGGTTCTATATTGAAAAAACTTCCAACTTCACGTGTCAAGTTTGGTTGGCCTATGTAGAATCCTGATTATTAATTTAAAACTGTTTTGCTTGAAATTTTACTGTAATTTTGTCAACTCCTCAATGAAAATTGACATATGTTTTTAAAAGGAATGAATAAGTAAATTAAATAAAAATGATATAAAAATGAAATCTGGAACAAAGGTTGGAGGAGTCAATGTTGGACTAGAGGCTACTTACATTGCTCTCGACAGCATCTTCTCTTGACTGTTAGCCTCCTTCAGGGCCTCTACTTCACCACCCAGAACCTTGACATGAGCTGGCGTCAATAGAATCACACCGAGTCTACACTGCATATCACCTGATAACATGATCTAAAGTAGGAACATAGAGAAAGAGGAGAGGGAGGGAGAGAGAGAGAGGGAGAGAGAGAGAGGGAGAGAGAGAGAGAGAGGGAGAGAGAGAAAAACAGAGAAATAGAGAGAAAGAGAGAGAGAGGGAGAAAAAGAGGGAGAGAAAGAGAGAGAGAGAGATAGATATATTATCAAAATAACTGAATGCAAGTTTAATCCATATCATATCAAATGAAATAACATGGCAGTGCAATCAAGTCAAATCAACTAAAATCAAATGTCGATATGATAGAAATCAACTTTAATCAAATCAAATGACTGTAATTTAAAAATATTAAAAAAAATCTTCTCAATCTTGTTTTACGAAACACTCCTGTAGGAGTAATCTTTGGGTGTTATTGTCATCCGTGCAACGTATGTCTTTTATCAAAAAATGTAACAAATCTGCTGATGTATCCATTGTAAAATAGTTGTGATACCGAACGAAATTAAGGTCAATAGTCATTTGAAAAGATTTTCCATTTTTTGGCAAAGTCAATGGATAAAGGGAGTATGTCATACAGAACACAATGCAGAGAATGGCACTGGATCAACTTTGACCTACTGACCTTTGCTCCTGGGTTGAGGTTAGCTGTAAAGCCAGGCACAGGCCTGTATTCCATGGCCTGGATAGTCTCTTGACCATCGGTCAGTGACAGCATCAGCATTCGGCTGGAAGGTGGCTCAAACTGAAAGATAACATGACAAATGGATGTTTTTATTGATTTGAAACTTTCAATTATAACTATCAAAGCAAATTACCAGTGTACAAAGAATTACACAACAAAATGCTTTCAAAGAAATTTAACTGGAAAGGGTATATTTTACAGGAAAATAAAGTTCATTTAACTTGCTTTTAATGACAAAAAAGAAAAAGGTAATATGCTACGCTAAAGTTGGAGCATGTTCACACAATTTTTATTGTAAAAACATTAGATCTAATGAAATGTCATTACCATAGCAGCATGTTGTCAAGATGCATGAATAAGCTTTCAGAATACACCCATTTGGGGTTTACTGCAAATCAATTATTGGATTTTGGTATCAATTCTCGCTACCCTAAATAGGTACGAAAATCTCGAAATTCGCGAGACGAGGTAATTTTCACTCTCTCGGGTCGTCACTACAACTTCCGGTATAGAGTCCCATCCCAAGTCACGGCCTTCATCCACCCCCATTTTTCAGGGTTCTTACGCTTGGAATCATGAGCCCAGCACTGTGCAGCCTCACAAAAGAAAACCATCGTCACTGATGTCAAAAGACGCAAAAAACAACGAATGAAATGTTCAAATAAACGTTGAAATATTTGCGAAAAAAAAACAAGACCGAGCAGACGACATATTCGGTGCATACGCTATCGCGCCTAGTAATATAGCGCCTGCACAGGAAGCTGTAATGTCGAAAAGCTATCCCATAATGCAATGCGCGTTTTCAGGATTTTCCCCGGATCTCGGCAGAATCGCTATTTGGGGTAGCGAGAATTGAAAAGAAGAGCTGAGAACACACGTGATGAAAGGGCTGTCTCAGCGCCACCCTTTCTGTGGAACAAGTTAGTAAAGTTACCGTTGGATAGGAGAATAGCAAGTTTCAAATCCAATCTAGATCTCATCCTTCTTAGCAATACTTAACATGAGAATATGGCACTCATTTGAACCCTTCTTTCACCTTTTATTTTCCTTGTGCACCTTATGATAGAAGTTCTAGATAGACAGCGCCATACAAATGCCTATTATTATTATTGTTATAATGACTCAGTAAAAATGCCCCAGATTCTGAAACAAAATCCTGGATTTAGCTCATGCTGCAATCATAATTATAAACCTTTAGGTCAGTCAGGAATCCATTTTTATAACATTACAGTCTATCAGGGAAAATGAGTATGGTAAAACCGGTCACTCAAATATTTATACTTTTTTGAGGCACTTCATGATCATTTTGAAGTGCAATTTTTTTTAGGGCTTCAATATTACACCATATCACAGACACTAACAACAGGTAGGGCCATGCATCTCAGATTTAACATTGTTAAACGATGCCTTTAAGCAAACTTTCAGAATATCTGCAAGGTGTACCAGTATCTATTTCATCCTCTTCATCCCTTTATCTTCACAATCATATCTAAACATACTTTTCCTTGTGTAGCAGGTACTGCTGTTACTGAATCATTCTCATTCTCCCTGCCTTGGAGCTTGGTGAGTTGGGCATACGCTGGACTTGAGATGTCTTGAATACAGTTAACCTGTAGGGTAATATAAGAATTCAAATGTAATGTTGATTTTGTATTTTATTTATTAACATTTATTTCCTTCTCAACAGTACAATATGAAACACAATGTATATTATACATGATATATGTAACAATTATTTCAACATAAAGTATACAGTAAATAATTCAGATACGGAAGGAGGCGAAAACCCGGAAAGCATAGCTTGAGTTGGGAACGCCCATAATAAATTAACACAGTTACCGAAAGAACATCATAGATATTATTATGAAAATTACATTTTATATAACAGAAAGTTGATAGGAAAGAATAAAAATAGTAAATGGGACAGAGAGAAGAAAAAAACAAAAACGAGGAGAGAATTAAGTATAGGAAGGCATGTTCACTTATAAAGAGAAAGTTACCTCAATTGGGCTGTGCATGTGTCTGTGATTACATAATAAAATAACGAAGTACTACAATTTTAAAATAGACAGCGGGTACATATCATTACAAACAAGCAAGATCATCAAACAAACAACAGCTTTATCCGACAGCATTGTCCTGGGAATATACATATGGTAATAGCAACAGCTGAGGCATGTACGTAAGCGATCAAAATACAAACATACAAAACATGTCATTGAATTCCACAAGAGGTCATTTCACACATAAATAGAAGAGAGGGTATCAATATCGAGCAATTAAATACATTTTTGCCTTACGGGAAAAAGTCTGCAAGGAGAGCGATTTTTGTAGAATAGATGGTAGGGTGTTCCAAAATTTTGGCCCAGAGTATCTTATGTCAAATTGAAATCTTCGGGTTCTATGTTTAGGGAGATGAATGTTGGCTGCGCTTCTCGTATTATACGTATGGGTTTCCGAGTTGCATTGAAAATTGATAAAATCACTAAATTGTGATGGGAAGATGTTATTCATGCTTTTATACATGAAAATACCCTGTTGGTGCAAGTTGATATCACTGAATCTCAAGAAAATAATTTGTTTAAAGATGGGACCAGTATGGGAACGATAGTGCATTCCGGATATTATACGAATAATCTTCTTCTGCAATATTGTAAGCTTTTGTATTTTGTACTTGCAGGAATTCGCCCAAACAAGATTACAGTAAGAAAAATATGGAAGTATAAGAGCACAATATAACATACGTAGAATGTGATTGGGCAAGAGATATTTGAGTCTGGATATAATGCCAATGTTTTTGGGCACCTTACTTTCAACTTCGTGAATATGGTATTTCCAAGACAAGGAACTATCTAAATAAACGCCAAGAAATTTGACTTTATCTACCCTTGGCAATATGACATTATCAAGAACAATATTGAAATCATTTAAATCTGCATTCTTTCCATTGTGAAAAATCATATAATTACATTTCTTTACATTTACAGATAATTTATTACATTTGAACCATTCACATATATATGCAATACCTGCATTTACTGTATCCATAAGAGACTTCAAGTTTGAATTTCTGTGAAATATGTTTGTGTCGTCTGCATATAGTATAAAAGACAATTCATTAGCAGATTTATAAATATCATTCACATATAATATAAATAACAATGGCCCAATCAGGCTTCCCTGTGGAATTCCGCATGTTATTGTCCTAAACTCCGACATAGAAGATTGATATTTGGTACATTGTAATCGATTGTTAAGATAGCTGGTGAACCATTTAAGAGCTACACCACGTATTCCATAACGATATAGTTTAGATAGTAAAATATTGTGATTAATTGTGTCAAATGCCTTAGACAAATCTATAAAAACTCCAATTGCAAATTCATTTGCCTCAAAGGCGTCTATGACTTTACTAGAAAGACTGGTAAGAGCCATACATGTTGAATAATCCCTACGGAAACCATATTGATGTTTACTGAGAATAGAATGTTTGTCAAGAAATTCAATAGTTCTTTTATAAACAATGCGCTCGAATAATTTAGAGAAGACTGACAGTACAGAAATGGGCCTATAGTTTGTAAATTCACGCTTGTCACCAGATTTAAACACTGGTGTTACTTTAGCTTTCTTTAGCTCATCTGGAAAAATTCCGTTTAATAATGAAAGGTTGAATATATGGCATAGGGGTCTACAAATGTACATAATGACCTGTTTAATAACTCTTGGACTGTATTCGTCCAAACCTGCAGCTTTATTGTTTCCAAAAGTACTAACAATGTTACAAATTTCGTTTTCCCTAGTAGGATATAAATACAAAGAGTCAGCAGGTGGATCATTCATATACTGTAAGTAATTCGTTTGGGTACCTGGGATTTTATTTGCTAAAGATGGACCAATGCTTGTAAAGAAGTCATTAAAGGAGTTCGAAATAATGTCCGGTTCTGTAGCGATGTCCCCGTTATAATTAAATACAGAATTCTCAGCTGGCTTACTTTTGTTAAGTAGTGAATTGATAGTTTGCCATGTACGATTTACATTAGATTTATTAAGTAAAAATTTGTCATGGAAATACTGAGATTTTGCTTTACGAATTAATCCTGTGAGTAGGTTACGATAGTTTTTATACACATAAGCATTTTGGTCTGATGGATTACGTAAATACATTTTGTATAATTTATTCTTATGTCGGATCGACTGTAACAGTCCATTCGTCATCCAACATTTTAATTTCTTGTTTTTGTTTTTTTCTAATACAATTGGAAAATGCTTATCATACAATGCACGAAATTTATTTTGAAAAATATTATAACTATCGTTTGGATCTTCTGCAGCATATACATCCCTCCAGTTGACTTCGTGCAAATTCCTAATTAAGGCTTCAATATTTCTCTGATTTATAATTCTGTGACCTAGGTTTACTTTCGATTTACTATTGATATTTGCATTCTCTCACTACCCTCTAGAGGCTTAATACCTGTAGATAAACATTGGTCTTGAGTTTTGGGAAATGAAAGAATGCAATATGTCCATCATAATCCAAATAAGATTTTTTGTTTTAACTTAAAAAAAACAAGATATCTGTTACTATAAACTAACTTGAATGAAATGGGATGATCTGCCTTTTGAGAACCAGGGATTTTCTTAATAAAGTTCAAAGTGCTTGTTCCCATAATTGTTTTTGTATTCAGAGCAAATTTTCAGTACTACGTCCTTTCTAGAACCAAATTTTCTTTTAGGCAGCTAACTGTTTTATTAAACAATTATTACCCAAACTCCAAATTATCTTCACCAGTGGTATAAACCCGTGTGTAAAGAGATGATAGAGGTACTACCCTACAAACCATCTCCAGTTACACACTGTTCATTAGGGATTTTAGATTTGCACATCGACGTGCAAATCTAAAAGTCCCTATTGTCTAAACAAGGACTTCCATCCAGACAAGATCAATGAAAACTGTTAATGCACAGATTGTTCTTTAGTTGATCAAACCTTGAAACTCAAAAGGGTAACATTTTCAGATGAGCTTAATACTTTCATATTTAACATAATAATTCCATCGATGACTGTCCTAAAACTGGTTCCTTCTGGCCTCGTCTTTAGCAGAGATACATTACATGGGTTTATCAGAACAACAAAGTGGTCATCAGCTATGAAATTAGGTTAATCAAGGTTATGTATAGTTCTAGCCACATACCTGGAGAGCATAGTTGCCCTTGAGTTGTGTCCTCTTGGCCTGTTTTATACCTGCTGGAAGGCATGGGGTAGCAATCTCAGTCAGTTCTGAATCCAACCACTGCTCATACACCATCTTACATAGCTGGCTGCCAGACAACACTGTACCCTGTAAAAAGAAATAGATTAATAATATAAAAGTGTCTCGGTCAGGTCTGAATCTAATCATTGTTCATAAACCATCTAGCTGGCTGCCAGACAACACTGTACCCTGTGGAACAAAATAGATGAAAAACACAAACGTCTCAGTCAGGTCCTTATCTAACCACTGCTCATACACCATCTTACTCAACTGGCTACTGGATACGTAATAGTAATAGTAAAAGTAATTCTTACACTTCTTACGCTAATCATTTTTGTTGTGAATAGTCAATGTGTTTTTTTAATGTGAATTATGCACAAATGAAACTTTCATTTTCACTTTTAATTGAGTGGAAGTTGCCTTCCTTTGCCTCTCTTTGATTCCGCACATAAAAGCCACTAATTGATGGAAGGACTGATATACGCAACATAAATGTCTTTGCAAAATTACCAATTTTTGGTCTTTTTCAGCTCCATGGTTATGCTTTTAACAACGATGGTATAGCATACAGTGTAGATCAATCTTGCATTGGTTAATAATCTTAAAGCCAGATAGTTTAAGGCTTTAGTCTGAAATATTATCTATCCCATGTATGATAAATAAAAGGTTGCAGGGACATTAATATTGGTGTGGCATTTTACAGGTTGATAGGGATGGTTTGTAAGCTTACCTGGTGTTCTTCTTGAATCCATTCCATGCATGCTTCTACCCACTCTCCAAGCACAGATATATGACGAGATCTCAACCAAGCCTTCACGCCATCAGACTTAACACCCATCTTCATTCAATCATCCTACAAACAAAACAAAAAAGTCAAGTGTCTACATGTAATCATGATTTCATACACTTCATAATTACTAACCATGGTTAACCTCCCATGTGATGAGATCAAAATAATCAGCAAATTGAAAACAATGACAGATTAAAAAAAGGTTGCCATTCAAATGTTGGATGATCAAATATTTCAAGTTTTTGAGTGCCATTATTAATTATTAATGGATCAGATAAGAAGCTAACTCCAGGGAGCTCCAACGCTTCCCGGGAAACTATTCAAACAGCGGTTTCGGTCCTATTTTTTTGGAAATCTAAAAAAGTAATAGACCCTAGAACTACATGTAGGTCTAAATTAAAATTTAGACTTACCGGGACAATGTTTTTCGACTACTCTGGGCCTCCGGTAAACCACTTGAAATTATAATTTGAAGATGTCTTTGATGGAAAAAAGGGTGATTTATTGTCTACAACTATTCATCCATGATCCATTGATATCGTCGATTCAACATAGCGAAGAGAAAGTACGCATGCGCGGTAGCGGCGCAGCACATACCGGTATGTTATGAAGAACAAAATTAACATGTTGACTGTTGTATATATTGTTGATTTAACATCGAAGAGAAAGTATGTATAGTCTAGACTACAAAATGTTATTCATATGTGCTGCGTCGCTACCGTGCATGTGTACTTTCTCTTCGCTACGTTGAATCGACGACATGAATGAATCGGTTTACGACAAGCCACAACACAAGGAATCACCATTTTTCGGTTTTTCCCATCAAAGACATCTTCAAATTCTAATTTCAAATGTAGTATCCTAGCGTCACACCGAAGTGACTTCATCGGAGAAATGCAGAGCAGACACTTTTCTGAAACCACCCTCTCATACTTCAACTTCAATGATGGTTTTGCATTCACAGCCTATAGAGTCTACTTCTTCCCAACCACCTCATGCTCCCATCAAATCTATATGATAGACTGAACACTCTAATTCTACTCTTCCTCCATAAAATTCACATTGCCCGTACCTCTATCCTTTCCTCTCCCACTTGAATGTTTGTAACTACAATGTCAACAGCTGGAGACGAAAGGCACCAACACTGACGCTTGCAGAATACAACTGCAGATCTCCGAGAACAACGGAGGAAGAAGAAGAAGAAGAAGAAGAAGGTTAACCGAATGCCCAGAGGAGTAAAAAAGAACATTGAAAGTCTAAATTTTAATAACTACTTTTTAGATTTCCTAAAACTAGGACCAAAAACGCGCTGTAGACTCTAGACCCTATGAATTGTTTCCCGGTTTAGACTCTGGAGCTCCGCGGCTCCAACTCAACGCAAGACGGCAGGCGGCGAAGCTCCTCGGAGTCCCTGGACAGGCTGGAGTTTAGGTCTAATATAAAGTTAAAGGAACAAGTCTTGTTGAGTTCATTTTCTTACTCATTGCGACTTAAGAAAGTGCGGTACATATCTCTGATGCCGGATGTTATCTTTGAAATATTTGTTGGTAGATATAAATTAGATTATAGTCTATAACTATATACTTACCAGAAACAACAATTTCGCCACCCGTTTTTCTATCTTGCATGATTGAATTTCGCGCTACATATATTGTGTCGTCAAAACGTCTAAATCAAAAGAAAAACAAAATATTTGCGAAACTCCGTTGAAGGAAAATGGAGTCTCGCTATTACTCCGCAGTCCCGACCCCTCGGTAACTAATACCCCCCCCCCCCCTCCCCCAGAACCAGGGGCGGCGATCCCGGGGGGACGGGGGGGGGGGGACACGTCCCCCCTCAATTTTTTTAGAGGGGGATCGTCCCCCCCCCCCTCAAAATTTGAAAAAAGTGCCAAAAAAAATGTATAGCAAATACTGACTACAGATTGCAACACACTTTTAGGCTCTGGAGGGCCCAAGAGTGTGGCATTTAAACAAATACAAA
Organism: Strongylocentrotus droebachiensis; assembly: GCA_035222895.1. NCBI lineage: Eukaryota > Metazoa > Echinodermata > Echinoidea > Camarodonta > Strongylocentrotidae > Strongylocentrotus > Strongylocentrotus droebachiensis. The sequence continues at coordinate 129,013 of JAVYIG010005478.1, forward strand.
TGCAAAAAAATTCTCACTCGGCAGCTACGCTCCCTCGCATAATATCCTTCAAAATGTATAAGTAAATACTGAGAAAAGTGAAGTGTGAAAAAAAGTATATTGTATGTTTTTATACTATAGTTTTGCTAAGGAATATAGTTTTTTAATACAACCAAAACTTCAAAACCTGTGAGAGGATAGTCACTTCCGTCACCTTCACCCCTCTCATTCACTATGCTCCCTCGCACTTGCGTATTGATGGGGGGGGGGGGGGGGGGGGGGGGGGGGGAGCTTGGGGGAAGTTCCCCCCCCCAAAAAAAAATAAATTCAAACGTGGTTTATTTCTAATTCGATACCAGTGATTAACAAATGTTGCTGAAATGGCATTTCCCCCTGAGCTTCCGGGGGCTCTGCCGACTGGACCCCACCAATTAAATGCCCTAAGGCGGTCCCTGGATGCTCATCTGATCGTAATCAAATGCCTAAAAACCCTGAGCTTCTGGAGGCTCCGCCCCCTGTACCCCACTCCAATTAGTGACCTGCATGTCAGTGCAAGTCACAAATAAGGTATCAAAATATGCTACTCTGACCGTAATTAAATGCCTAAAACCCCTGAACTTCCGGGGGCTTTGCCCCATGGATGCTCATCTGACCTTCATTTAATGCCTAAAACCCCTGAGCTTCCGGGGGCTCCGCCCCCTTGATGCTCATCTAACCTTAATTAGATGCCGCCCCTTGACCCCCACCAAGGCTTTGCCCCTGGACCCCACGCCAATTTACGCTCCATTGCTTCGCTCGCTTTGCTCTACCTGATCGTAAATACTTAGCCCCCCTCCCCACTTTGAAAAAAACGTTGCCAGGGCCTGCGTAACATGTGAGAGTGGTGGTGATGCGGTTTTATTTCTCCCCCCCCCCAACGTTTTTGCTCATTACGCCACTGCACCCTCGTCCCTCACATTTCGTCCCCCCCGGTCATGAAAAGAAATCGCCGCCCCTGCCCAGAACAATTACCCTAACGACCATTACCCTTCTTTTTTGGGGAAGGAGGGGGTCCCCTTAAAATGTAAAAGTCCATGTATGATATAGCGGTCGAAATACACTTTTTATTAAATGTGAGTAGTAGATGAATCTAAGAATCTACATGACTGAAATTTCCTAGTATTTATCCTCCAATAAAGTCGACCTACCTCTCATAATAAGCCTACCAGCCTTTATGCAATATCATGACATTTATTTCCAACACTATACATAGCTGAGGGAAGGCAATTATTACATTTGTATTTCACCCAGGGGCGTCGCCAAAGGGGGGGTGTGGGGGGGTGCGACACCCCCCCACCTGTCAGGATATTGTCGGTAAAATTGCGCTGCCGTCGGGAAAAAAAGAAAAGGGGGAGGGAAAAAAAGAGAGGGGAAAAAAGAGGGGGGGGAAGAGAGGGAAAGGGAAAGAAAAGAAAAAAAGAAAAGGAAAAGAAAAGAAAAAAGGAAAAGAAAGGAAAGAAAGGAAAAGAAAGAAAAGAGAAGAAAGAAAGAGAAAAAAGAAAAAGGGGGAGGAAAGGAAAGAAAGGAAAAGAAAGAAAAGAAAGAAAAGAAAGAAAAGAAAGAAAAGAAAGAAAAGAAAGAAAAGGAAAAAAGAAGAACAAAAAGTGAAAGGGAAACAAAAGAAACGGGGGTGAAAGAGAGGAGAGAGAGGGGAGGTAAGAGTCTGAGAGAGGAGGAGTGGGAGTAAAAGAGAGAAGGGTGTTGTTGGGTGGAGTCGTCTCGTCGAGGGAGCAAGAAAGACACAGGTAAATATGTTGCTGTGTCGGGTCAGCTGTGTCGGTATTCTTGCTCGATCCTCGTGTACTATATCAATGCAGAAGTTTGAAGTCGGTGAGATGTATATTGTCGGTCGGCCAACAAGTTTTTTTCCCTACGAACTGTGACTTCTTATCCGCTGTGACGACTTCGAGAGTGACTACAACTACAATACTTGTATTTTCTCGAAGTTTCATTTTCCTATAATATCAGCTAAAGAAATCAGAGGTTTAAAATTTTCGGGGAAACTAAATTCAAACAAGGTTTAAGAGTCAACTACGGTACGACGAATCGTCTTCCTTTCTTTATGTTGTGATGAAACGCCAAAAATTCCGCGCTTCGCGCGGAGGGGGATACTTCATTTAGACGAGTCGAGAACGGTACAACGAATCGTCTTCTTTATCTAAGAATTAATGGAAACGTCAAAGCTTCCGCGCTTCGCGCGTGAGTGGGAAACTGAATTCAGACAAATAGGGCTTATTAAAAGTCGAAAACGGTACAACGAATCGTGTTCTTTCTCTAATAATTTGAGGAAACGTCAAAGCTTTCGCGCTTCGCGCGAGAGGAGGAAACTGAATTCAGATGAATAGGGCTTAATAAGATTCGAAAACGGTACGAGGAATCGTCTTCCATTCTCAATATATTGATAAAACGCCAAAAATTCCGCGCTTCGCGCGGAAGGGGAAAGCTTCTTTAAGCAAGTCAAGAACGGTACGACGAATCGTCTTCTTTCTCTAATAATTTAAGGAAACGTCAAAGCTTCCGCGCTTCGCGCGAGAGGGGGAAACTGAATTCAGACAAAATTAATAGGGCTTATTTAGAGTCGAAAACGGTACAACGAATCGTGTTCTTACTCTAATAATTTGTGGAAACGTCAAAGCTTTCGCGCTTCGCGCAAGAGGGGGGAAACTGAATTCAGATGAATAGGGCTTAATAAGAGTCGAAAACGGTACGATGAATCGTCTTCCTTTCTCTATATTGTGATGAAACGCCAAAAATTCCGCGCTTCGCGCGGAAGGGGAAGACTTCATTGAGACGAGTCGAGAACGGTACAACGATTCGTCTTCTTTCTCTAATAATTTAAGGAAACGTCAAAGCTTCCGCGCTTCGCGCGAGACGGGGAAACTGAATTCAGACAAAATTAATAGGGCTTATTTAGAGTCGAAAACGGTACAACGAATCGTGTTCTTTCTCTAATGATATGAGGAAACGTCAAAGCTTTCGCGCTTTGCGCGAGAGGGGGGAACTGAATTCAGATAAATAGGGCTGATAAAGAGTCGAAAACGTTACGACGAATCGTCTTCCTTTCTTAATATATTGATAAAACGCCAAAAATTCCGCGCTTCGCGCGAAAGGGGAAAACTTCATTTAGACGAGTCGAAAACGGTACGACGAATCGTATTCTTTCTCTAATAAGTTAAGGAAACGTCTAAGCTTCCGCGCTTGTCGCGAGAGGGGGAACTGAATTCAGACAAAATTAATAGGGCTTATTTAGAATCGAAAACGGTACAACGAATCGTGTTCTTTCTCTAATAATTTGAGGAAACGTGAAAGCTTTCGCGCTTCGCGCGAGAGGGGGGAAACTGAATTCAGATGAATAGGGCTTAATAAGAATCGAAAACGGTATGATGAATCATCTTCCTTTCTCTATATTGTGATGAAACGCCAAAAATTCCGCGCTTCGCGCGGAAGGGGAAGACTTCATTAAGACGAGTCGAGAACGGTACAACGAATCGTCTTCTTTCTCTAATAATTTAAGGAAACGTCAAAGCTTCCGCGCTTCGCGCGAGAGGGGGAAACTGAATTCAGACAAAATTAATAGGGCTTATTTAGAGTCGAAAACGGTACAACGAATCGTGTTCTTTCTCTAATGATATGAGGAAACGTCAAAGCTTTCGCGCTTCGCGCGGGAGTGGGAAGCTTCATTCAGATAAGGATTAAAAGTCGAGAACAGTACACCGAATCGTCTGCTTTTTCTCATAATTTAATGAAACGTCAAAGCTTCCGCGCTTTGCGCGGGAGGGGGGGGAACTGAATTCAGAAAAGGATAAACAGTCGAGAGAACGGTACAGCAAATCGTCTTCTTTTTTATGATATTTAATGAAACGTCAAAGCTTTCGCGCTTCGCGCGGGGGGGGGGGGGGGGAACTTCGTTCAGCCAAGGATTACCAGTCGAAAACGGTACAATTAATCGTCTTCTTTTCCTAATAATTTAAGGAAACGTCTAAGCTTTCGCGCTTTGCGCGGGAGGCCCATCACCCACACCCCCCTAATGAGCGCGCTTTTAAGTGATTCTCTTGCTCACTACCGCCCCTCCCTAAAATAAGATCCTAGCTCCGCGCCTGCATTAAAATATATAGCTATGATGCTGACTAAATTGAAAAAATAATTCGTATATTTATGTCGTCGAGGAAAATGACAATTTTGCGCATATGCAAATACTATAGATAGTCCATAGGAAAAACAATTTAGCCTTCGGCCCCAGGTTTATAGGGTTGAATTTGTAAATATTTGACATTTAATTTTGTCGGTAATTGGTGGCTAGTTTTGTCGGTAATCGTTGGCCCTCTACACCCCCCCCCCCACTGAAAAAGGTCTAGCGACGCCCCTGATTTCACCTATAGTATAAATTATGCAAGGGAACATAGCGACCAATTGAATAAAGAGCTGGTATTGGCCCTAACTATCCAAAATGGAATCGCTTCGCTTTCTCACTATGTTCCCTCGCAAAAAAATACTTTAAAATTAAATTAAAATGTTGTGCGTTTCAAGATCTATAGTACAGATCAAGCCCGGCCGGGGGGGGGGGGGGGGGTATGCCTACTCAGATTTGGTTTGGACGGGCTTGTGCCGCTGAAGCCTCCAAAACCCTACCATTTTTTAACAGTCATTTTGGGGAATATTTCTCGAAGTAAAGCCCATTTTTCACAATTCGTCCTTGTTTTCACGAAGTGACGGTAGTGAGGAAAATCGTAACGCAAAGTGAATGCAATTTTTTTTCACTACCGTCACTTCGTGAAAACAGCGACGAATTTTCGGGTACGGTTTGCCATGCACCCGCAATTTTTCAATTTTTTGAAAAGCGGACCCTTGTTTAGGGATATTAAAGCCGCTGACTTTCCGACAAAATCCAGGGATTGTTGATTATAAATAATTGTGGGGAGGTCTCTCCACGGAATGAAAATATTCAAATCATGATATGTATTTTTTAAATCTTTTATTTTTTTGCTGCCTACTTCCCCACTCGGATGGGATGGGATGCCCGCCCCCGCCCCCCCCCCCCCACTCAGTGTTATTTAGGGTACGCATAATGCTTGTTCCCTCTTTTTGAAAGCACCCCCTATCTGAGGACTGCCAACATTTTCGAACCCCCTTTCGCGGGCTTTTCCGGCCTTGGAGACCCCCCTAAATCAGGAAAAATGCTCTATGTACCCCCCTAAATTCGGAATAATTTCTCAGGAGTCCAAAGAGATGAGGGAAAAATAGAAAAAACACCCCCTTTTTAAAGAAATCTCCGGGTGAAAAGTCAAATACACCCCTTTTTTTTACAATTCTCGGGCCGGACTTTGTCGCACGAAAAGTACCCCTTTACCGGACATTTTGGCAACACGCATGCGGTCATTCCGACCTCTGAGTGGGGGTGCCGGGGATGGGATGGCTTGAATCTAAAATTCAAATCGAGCGAAACTCTACAACAGGGCCCGCGCTATGGCGGGGCTCAGGGGGCTCTCACTTAAAAATAAAAAAAGTATGTTAAAGAGAAATAGAAATAAAATAACCAAGGCCCCGGCAAATAAAAATAAAAAATTACCTAAAAGCACACAATTTTGCGAACCTAATTCTTTTTTGCTGAATCAGCAAAAAAGCGCGAAAAAATATCAAATGCGAGAAGAAAAAAACATGGGGGCATCGTGAACCATGTCGGTAAAGCTTTTGAATTCGGCTTACTCTTCTCTGCTAACCTCTTCTCCTGATTGGCAATTTTGATGCTGATACCGCGCCATACAATGATTATGAACCCGCCTTTAAAGGTAATAGGCCTACAAAGTTTTGGTATTAGGTCATGAATTTGGTTCAATTGAACATATTGGAAGCATATGCGATCCTTTAATCTTCAGTGGTCGTTGTAGCGGTTGAAATCGAATATAAAGTTATGAAATTGTAAATAATGAACTCTTTATGTTGTATAGCTCCCTCTCAAGGTCAAGATATTAATTGAACTATAAACAATGTTTCTTGAATAAAATCGACAGATTAGCCATTTCCGTTTGGAAATTAAATATCACAGCTACATATTCTGAGATTTTCATGGTCGCAGCCACCATTGTACGGCCATAGGCGCTATTTGAAGTATCAAAATTTACCGGGAGCACCGGGTCCCGCGTCACCCTAGGACACCGGGTCCCGCGTCTCGCGCGAAAGCTGTGACGTTTCCTCAAATTATTAGAGAAAGAACAAGATTCGTTGTTCAGTTTTGTTATGTGTGTATTTTGGAGCAAAAACCCCAAATTTGTGATTTTTTTTTATTTTTTACCCCCCCCCCCCTTAACGGAGCAAAATGTCAAATTTTCAAATTTCGATACCCCCTCCCCCCAAAAAAAGTGTCGTCTTACCCTTGTCCACCCCCCCCCCCGCTTATTCAACGGCTGGCGGAGTCGTTGCGATTTTTTTGGGGGACCAAAACAAAATGTCCTCTTACCCCACACCCCCCAGTGTCTATAATGCACATGCCCTCTTCTTTCGACTGACTAAAAGTGTAATACTTTGTTTATGTCGTGACAGACCCATATATCAGATCATTGACAAAGTAACAGCAACTCATAACCTGGTATATACAAATTCAAAGCTAAAGCAAGGTGCACACAGAATGTTGATCATTATTATGATTATATACACGTAATAAGTTAACATGTACTAAGAAAACAAATAGAAGAAACGCCCACCGAAATAATATAGGCCATAGGAGGTAATCCTCCTCTGGAGTAAGAATATACAAGGAGATTATTTAATTTGCTTACTCTTCCCATCCTAGTAAATGCTATTACAAATCAACTGCTATATGAAAACAATGTGTCAATTTAGCTATTATATTATGAGCAGGCTCATAAGGATTTCAAAATAAGAAATTGATGTTTTTGTGATGATTCTGCCCTTTTATCTCTGGTTCTGTTTATTGCGAAAATCTTCTTTCCTTCTTGACAAATTGATTGCAGAGATCTTATATAAAAATTCAAAAAACCTGAAAAAAATAAAGAGAAATGTCAACCCAT